>VMKM01000045.1:0-247500 GCA_008360985.2 Macquaria ambigua
ATGCTGTTTGTGTAATAAAAGCGGAGTTTAAATCTACTATTATTGTTTTATTGGCCGTTATTGAATGAAACTCAGCCCAAAGCCTGAGATGTATCCAGAATGTCCCAGTTCGATTGTAGGTTCCTGTCTTTTGTTTTTAATTATTGTAGAAGCATTTAGTAGTTTTTGAATGGTTTTCCTGTGATATTTTTGCATAGTGACCTGTAATATTAATGTATTGATCTGTTGTGGCTGAAGGTTTGGACCCGCGACAGACGAAAGCCTCTCTAGAATTAACAAAATATATAGTTCAAATGCAGCTTTCAACCAACAGCAGCACTTAAAATGTGGTTTCGCTTTATCCATGAAGTGACAAACCTAAAAGCACTTCATTTTACCGGTTGAGGCGAACTGACCGCCTACCCAGAACCTGGTTCGAGGTTTCTACCTGTTAAAGGGAGTTTTTCCTTGCCACTGTCTCCTGGTGCTGCTCATGGTGGGAACTGTTGGGTCTCTGTAAATATAAAGAGTCGGTCTAGACCTGCTCTATATGAAAAAGTACCCTGAGATAACTTTGTTATGATATGGCGCTATATAAATAAGAAGAAAAACTGAATTAATAAATGTGATGCGACTACAAAGCCACAGAGCCAGCTCTTGCCATCATGCAGGGTTCAACCCTCCGTCAAAAGAGTAACCCAAACATCACATTTCATACCCAAGCCACGGCGAAAAATTACCGCCTCAGTGTCAGTCCTCCGTCTTTCAGCACACATCAGCTCCCCTGAGGCCGAACAGATCAGACGACACACACGGACGCAGGAAGTGGCCTCATAATGAAGCTCAACACATCCTAAAAGGTTTTTAATAGCCTGAAAGACATTGATCTGTGTGCTAATAAAACTCTGCTCATATTGCTCCTACGAGTCCAATATTCAGCTGTAATAATAAAACCAGTTTCACAGGGATGGGGGGGGTCTTCTTTCTTATGCAGTCCTGTTTTAGTTCATACCAGCTGTACTGCTTACTGTACATGTATGTCTCATTGATTCACTGGTTTAATTATACACTTGATAACACTGCTCTGAAAGCAGCCGATGTCATTAGTAGTACCCAACAACTTCCACAAACTTTACAACTAACTAGGTCATTTGTCACACACACACACACACACACACACACACACACACACACACACACGACCTTCAGAAGAATAATCATATGACCATTTTCTGATGGTTAAGGTTTGCTTAAGTTTAATCAAAGTACTCGCTTTAGGTTTGGGAACAATCGTGGTCATTGTTTAAACAAAAACAAAAAGTTAGTTGGAAATGTCAGATGTGCATTTGCCAAACCAACCAGTTTGTCTTCATCAAGTCTTCTCTCTTGTAAAACCGAAAAATACTGTTTGAAAACACTTCCGATGAATGAAGCATAAACCTCACCTTTGTGTCGCTTGGCGAAGTTTGTTTTGGGGTGTAGAATGGGCTCAATTAACATTAATTACACGCCGTTTCACTTAAATACCCTTTAGTTAGGAGCCAGGTTGAGTTTTCCCAGCTGGTTCGGACCTGAATAACATAACAGAGCTCTACACCAGCTTCAGATTATTCTTAAAAGTCGATGTGGGAAGCATCTGGAAGACATTTTGCCTCAACTTTGTTGGTGAAGCTTCTTCAAATTTAGCCATTGTGAAGGATTTCCCATCAATAATGGCACCAGAACCAGGAAGTGTTTTTTAAAATACAAGGAGGAAAAAAAAATGCTCAAGCACTTCCCACCACAAATAAATTCTTTAGGTCACTTCCTAAAAGTCATGGGGTGACTGATATTACAAACCACCTCCTGTAATTTGTCTCAAGCCAAAATGCTGTGAGTGTTTTTAACAAGCAGCGTGGCTAAATATTTCATCGCCTTCACCCCTGGAGTGTAAATCCAGCTCCGAGTGTTTGACTCCGCTGCTTCAGGAGTCAGCTGACTGCTTAACCAGGCTCTTTCCAGCATCATGACATTTTTGTTTACCTGTCACCTGTGTGTGTGTGTGCGAATCTCAGCAGGTGAAGCAAACCAATTACAGCTGCCCAGCGCTCTCCTGCATCTGTCTCAGCTGTTAGAGGGAATGTGCAGTGAAAGCAGCCGTAAATGGGAGCAAAACTCTTCTGAAGCAAAATGTTTTCGCTGATTTCAGCAACTCAGCTCAACAAATTGTGTATTCCCCCTCCTCCAACCGGTTTCTCTCACACACACACACACACACACTCTTTCTGACTTTCCCTCCATAGAAATGATGTGTATGTGTGTATAGTAGTGCCGTCTCATCTCTTACATGGTCTTTTTTCACTCACACTGTTCAAGATCTGCATAAACGAGTAAAACATCTGCATCAGATTTGTCTGTTGCATGTTGCGATTTCCTTGAAGTCATCAAGGCTAATTTAGATAAAGACAGGGATACTGGGAACAGTGTTTCTTGACCTATGTAAGGCCTTTGACACGGTTAACCATTAAATATAAAGTAAAATCATATTTATCAGTAAGCACCCAGTGTGTTCGGGTAAATAACGTGTTGATCGATAAGAGCCTGTACTAAGTGGCTGCTAAGCTGTCTGAAACAACGCCTTAAATCTTCATGTCTTACATTAAATATTAGGAAAACAGTAACAATGTAATTTCACCAATAAACTCAAACATAAGACCTTCCCAAATATTTATGGAAATGGTCAAAAATGTGACACTATAACAACAAAAGCACAGGGTAACGTAATATAACGTGTGACCTAAATTACTAGCTGCTCATGACCTGAAAATAGTGCCCCCTATGTTTTATTTATTGAACTGAGAATCGATGTTGAATGAAATCGTGACGCCAAGAGTCACCAAACATTTCCACCCCAAGGTTTCAAATGATGAATGAGTGAAACAAAGTGTTAAAGTGCTGTGACAAATGCAGTAAAAGTAAATTAGTGTTTCTGAGGTGGAGATGAGACACCAGACTTCCTCTGATGCAGTCTGCAGAAAACTCTCCTCTCTGTCTCTTAATCTTGTTTTTCTTCCTCCTCCTCCTCCTCCTCCCAGAGATGGTGAAAGGTAAAAAGCAGAGGGGGAGGAAAGAGAGGGAAAAGAGGAAGAGAGGGGGCGGGAGGCAGAGAAGCCATTTTATAAGTGAGTGACCTGGAAATGTCAGAGATGAGGAGCGAGAGTTTCTACAAAGACACACACACACACACATACACACACACACAGACACACACACACACACACACATACACACACACACAGACACACACACACACACAAACACACACAGACACAGACACAGACACACACACACACACACAGACAGACACACACACACAGACACACACACACACACACACACACAGACTCTCTCTCTCTAACTCACACTAATACAAACTTAGACACTTTCACACAGTTTCTTTCAGACACATTCATGGACACACACAATTTCTGAGGGTGAGACAGCCCTGCAGGTGGTTCTCTGTCTCTCTTGTAAAAGGACTGTTGCCTTTGAAGTGAGTGAAGCAAAATCAAAAGGAAGCTACGCAGGAGAGTTGTATTACATCAGCTGTGAGAGATGTTCGCACGCCGGCGGCCCCACATGGCGGCGAGAGGTAACTGCTGGAGAATGTCACCCAGACATAATGTCAGTAAACTAAAGCCGTGTTCAAATATTTAATTTGGTACTAATTATAGGGAAAACAGAGACAAAGTTCAATACAGTTATTTGAGTTACAGTTTAAATAACTGGATATAAAAGCAGCAGTTGATTTCCAGAAGAATTTTGGTTTGAACCTAAGTAAATATTTATTCATTATTCATGTATCATTGAAACCTTTTGTCCATGTATGATGAATTGTTTGTCTGTAGATACATTTCATATTTATGCATGTTCAGCTGAATAAAAGACTGGGTTAACACTAGTAATTCATTGGAATAAATTAATTGAACGTGTACCAATTAACCATCATCTCCATTTTCTTCATTTGTAACACGGAACAAAATAAGTTTAAACAAGACTCTAGCGGCTCTGTGAGGCACAGCGGTGCTAAAAGCTAAATGCTAATGCTAACATGCTGACGCTAAGCAGGTATAGTGTTCACCATGTTCACCATCTCAGTTAAGCATGATAGCATGCTAACGTGATAACTAGCATTAAACAGTACAGCTGAGGCTGATGGGAATATCATTCGTTTTTATGCTATTTGGACATAAACTAAATAACTGGACAGATTAAAGATTTGACCTGATGGTGGCGCCAAATCACCAAATCCATCCTGAGGGGCACACAAATGTGTGAACCAAACTGAATGGCAATCCATCAAATAGTTGAGATATTTCTTTAAAAAAAAAAAAGGCTAAAAATGGTAGCATAGGGATGGTCAGTATCACTTAAACCTGTCACATAACTGATAAAAATATATTTCCAATATCAATATAGACACTATATAGAAAATGCATGAAAATCTCATGTAAAATAATCAAATTTGTGTTCAATGGCCCCGCAGCATGTAGACTAAAGTACTGTGTAGAGTGACATGTAGAGAGTCAGTCTTCGTGTTTATTGTGATGATTCTAAATCAGCTCATCTTAGGTCCAAATTATTCTCTGTGTGAGAGCTGACGTAGCTCAGGAAGCCCCGACAGCTCTGATGGTTAACAAGCAGGTTTGTTTCTCAGTTCAAATCTTATCGAGTACTTGAAACCGTTATTTTGTCACATGTACAAAAACACACATTAGAGTAAAACCAAAGGACCAAGTAATGAGAAACTTCCATGTTTTCGTGCAGCTGTGGAGGAAGTGTTGCTATCCGGCACCACATTTATATCCAGAATAATTCTGAACAGTCAGTGTCAAAGGCTTAGTTTTATGGTAATGCTGCTGGCTTGTCGGCTTAATGTGTTTAAAGCCTGGAAAATTAAAACCAACACGCTGTACTGGCAAAGAAGAACAGAGAGTTTGCCAGCAGAACCTTACAAACATAATGAACGATGAATCATTACAAAGATTTGGCCTGAAAAATAACCACAGCTGAACCCACATGTTCTGTGCCTCAGTCTGCACAGCAAAAGCACTCTCTCTTGAATCGCACAAAGCTTTTGTTGACAGCAGGGATGCCATTCAGAAACCACAACCTGATGTGAGGAACACAATGGTCTAATGAGTTGTTTTTCATGCACCTTTGTCGAGGCAGGACAAGGAGGACTGAAGCTGTTCTAAATGTGTGCAATTATTATATTTTTTTGAGCGTTTTCGGGCGTTTTCACACCTATAGTTTGTTTGATCCGGTCCGAATCAGTTGATGAGTTTGTAAACTTGGTTCAGTTTCTTTTCACACCGAGAAAAATCCAAGCGAATCAAAATGCATCGCTACAAACCAGGTGGAAACGTTCACTCTGCTTATTGGTCAGATGTGTCTGGGTGAAAGAAAGTAAACACAGGAAGAAGGTTGTCTTTTCTGGACTAGTGAGAAACATTGCTATGCAACTTAACATGAAGCAACGGCACAGTTGGCATTTGCTCATAACTTTGGTGATTATCTGGGCAATATACCAGAAAAACTATACCAACCGAATGCTGAACGCACTTCCAGGAAACGTCTTGAAAATACTGAACTGTTTCACACTTTGCAAAGAAGACGTGAGCAGCAGACGTGAGCAGCAGAAGGGAGCTAATATTTAGCTCAGAAGAAGAAACAGGCAGAGCTTCAGAACAGGCTCTACTAGCCTGTTAGCATGCTAATTTGCTAATTAGCACTAAACACAAAGTACAACTAAGGTTGATATGAATGTCATTAGTTTGGCAGGTATTTTGTCATTATAAAAATGTAAATTTTGACCCGATAATGGCACAAGATGAAAAGTCAGAGGATCACAAAGTAGTGGACCGAGTCCACTGTAGTGCAACCCCTACAGTGTTGTAAAAAGTATTCGCCACCCTTGGAAGTTTTCATGTTTTACAACATGGAATCAAAGTAGATTTAATGTGGGTTTTTTAAAGTTATCAACAGCAAAATATCCTTTAATGTCAAAGTAAAATAAGAAAATTGTTACAGCCTGAAAAACAAATACATGACATGAAGTACAATTTAAATACAATAAGAGGGTTGAATGTGGAACCAAAACTGACCACACACACAAATTAGTTTGGAGGAAACATATGAATAAATGCAGCATGAGGCGTTTAATCAACAGAATTTATTTCCTTTGGCTTCTGTTTAAAAAAATAATATTCCGGACAGATTAAAACCACCCTGAAGGCAGAATGAATAATCATAACACAACATTCACTCTCTGTATTTTCTTTTTGAATCAACACACTCTCACACAGGCTTGTGACAGCATGCCCACTTCAGTTATATCCCTTTACATTTTATTTGCTCATTCATGTTTTCCCCCATTTCTCCTCCTAATCGAGGCTGCAAATAATTTGTTTCTGTTTGTCCGGGAGAGTTCTTGTTTTACTCAGGGGGAAAGATTTTTGGAAACCCCTCAGGGTTTGTGTTTCCCTCTGCACCAGGAAGTTACGCCACAGTGTGAGGAAATACAATTCATCCATCCACCATGCCTTTTACCCATCAATCAATCCAGCCAGCAAGTCTTTCATCCATCTATCATCCATCCATTCTGCCAGTTTATTCATCCATCCTGCTGTCCAGTCATCTAGGCAGTCATTTATCCATCTAGTTATTCATTCATCCATCTGGCCAGTGAGCCTTTAATCCATCTATCTAGTCGTTTATCCATCCATTCAACTTTTTTCCAGCCATCATCAATTATGCACCCATCATGCACCCATCCAACCATCCATCCATCCATCCATCCATCTAATCATCCATCCATCCATCCAACCGTCTAATCATCCATCCAACCATCCATCTAATCATCCATCCATCCATCTAACCATCTATCCTTCCTTCCTTCCTTCCAAAAAGAAAGCTGGCTATTCACTATCCCTCCATCCAGCCAGCTAACTTTTTATGCAACCATCCATTCATCTATCTATCCATCCATCCTTTCATCAATCCAGCGGTTCATTCACCGAGCACTTTATCCATCCATCCAGCAATTCATCCATCTATCCAACATCCATCCATTTACCCATCACTCCATCCATCTATACATCTGTTTATCCCTCCATTCATTCAGCCTTTCATGCATCAATTTATCCATTCATCAACCTGTCCCTCCATCATTCCCTCTACCATCCATTTCTCCATCAAATGTCAGTTTATTAATACAGTCCATTTCTACACCCCCCTCTCTTTTTCCATTAATTCAGCCTTTAAGAAAATCTGCAGGGGACGGGAAGGAAGTGACGCACTGAAAACTGTCTACTGCTGAATCCCTGTTTGAATTTGTGGCAGTTTACAAACATGGATGAGTAACGCTAAGAATAGCTGGAAGGAGGAAAAGACAAAGTGTGAAGAAATGGGCCAGATAAACTGAATCCAAACACGCTAACTAGGTCACATGGTTGGATGTCCTGAGTTTTGGTTTTATTAAACAACACAGCAGGATCTGCCACCAGCCCCTCCCCTCATAACAACCCCCTGCAGTGTCTCAGCACATAACCTCCACCTTGTATGGCCATGCAACACTCACCTCAGAGAAAACTTACTTTACTCTGAAGTGAGTAAAGTAAGTTTTCTCTGAGGTGAGTGTTGCATCAGAGAAAACTCACCTCAGAGAAAACTTACTCACTTACTCAGAGAAAACTTACTTTACTTTACAGGAGCAACATGATCCTTCATGTGGAGTCGTGTTTCTGTCCACCTGATGAGTCTAAGTCCGGTATTCCCTCTCTGTTAGCTCTGTTTCTGAGGGAAATATCTGGCTCGTTAGCTGCTAAATGCTCCACTGTGTTCACCAGCTAGTCTCTACCTGTGTCTGCCTGCTGCTGGGCAGATAGTGCACAGCAGGGTTTTTAGAGCATTGTTTGCTGAAAACAGCTGCCTGCTGCTAAACACAATTTTTAAAAAGGAATAGTTCGACATTTTGGGAAATACACTCATTTGCTTTCTTGCCACGAGTTAGATGTTTAGATTGACACCACTCTCATGCCTGTAGAGTAAATATGAAGCTACAGTCAGCAGTCGGTTAGCTTAGCTTAGTATAAAGACTGGAAACAGCTAGCATAGCTCTGTCCAGAGGTGATAAAATCCACCTACCAGCATCTCTAAAGCTCACTGATTTAACGTTTGTAATCATTTGTTTAATCTGTACAAACACCAAAGTGCAGAAACGACAATTTTATGGGGGGGTTGTGTGCCGGACTATTTGTTGGCCAGGTGCATTAATTTCCTGGAGACTTGTCATCAACGTGAGGTTAGCAGGCAAGACTCCACCATCTTATTTTCCAGCATCGACACACGTCAACACATTTTACCACATTCACACGTGTCGTCAGTGCAGAAAAACTACAACTTGAAACGCACGGTAAGGTTAAGAATGTTTGGGGGCTTTTGGGGTATTTTTTGCCTTCATTTGACAGTTGACAGTGTCGACAGGTGAGGAGGAGGTTTAACATGCAACAATTAAGCTACTAGGACGCCCTGAAATGTTGAGCCCGGTGCAAACAGCTCAAGAACAGCTTTCAGAAAATTAAATATTCATATTCCAGCCGGTTCCAGGATCCTCACCTGGTTTTTGGTCGATTCCTGTCAGTAAAGAACTCTTCCTACCCGGGCGGACAACAGAGTTTGATTTAATCTAATAGACGGCAGAAATACAACGTGTCCAGTTTGTACAAGCACACCGTTACAGACGATTCCCAGAACCAAATAAATCACAATAACCAACCACACACACACACTGCTCTCTCGCTATGGCCTCAGGATGTGGGTTTAGATCATCTGGATTAATGAAGCGAACACAGCTGGACTCCAACTCCGCTCTTTCTTGTTTTTTCTCCATCTTCTTTCCTTTCTTCTCCTCCACTCTTATTTGTCTGCTCTCTTCTCTCCTCCTATCTTTCATCCTCTCTTCCTCTGGTGATCTTTTTTTATTTAGTCCGCTCTTCTCTTCCCTGAGGTCACATGTGTTCTGTGGTTATTCCAGCCATCACTTTCTGTTTTATGAACCTCCACATCTTCATCCTCCTCCTCCTCCTCGCTGCCTGCGGCCATGCAGCTGTGAATTTAGAAGCGCGATGACCTGCGACCTCCAGTCACTGATCATCATAAAGCAAACAACCACCAAAACACAAAAAACACAACCATATTTTCAGAAGTAAAAATAAGTGATTTGCATGCAATAGATTTGGGGTTAATAAAGACCAAATTACATGCTGGTTGTTCGAGACATGTTTCTTCAAGGTGTTTAATTGATATGTTTCTGTCATAAATCCATGATTGTTTGAGTTCATACAGTCATTAAAAATGGATTAACGTGATACAAATACGATGTTAAAAGGGTAACATTGATAAAAAGGTGTCTAAAATATACCACCTTAAAATAATTGTTGGTTAAAACCTTTTTATGTAAGGTTGTGTGTTGATGTAGAGTGTAACGGGTCACATGACCAAAGTTTAGTACATAACTGTGGCATTATGGGTAAGAGACAACATGGATGCAGAGGAAAGACAGATGGCCCCAAAGTAACCAGATTCTGCACGTGGTCCAAGAGGCGCACACAGTGATTGTGTTTCATTTGGTTTTCATGTGTGAACAATGTTTGTTCTCTTTACATGGACAGTGTGATACATTTTCAGTGATTCTATTTGATTTCATCACATTTCTGTTGTGCCAACGTGTTTGGGACTGTTAGCTAGCTGGAGAGTCTTTAAAATGACTCAGATGTACATTTGAAACTTTTTACATCTTTTATTTTTTGTAGTTTTACGGTGTCTGATGACAAAAGAGAGACAGGGAGACACAATACATCTTCAAAAGACATCTGTATGAAGCGTGGCCATTATTCCACTGGACCAGTGTAGTTACACTGGTCCTTCACATTCAGACAGAAGACCAGCCTGGACCACGTTGACATGCCGTGACAGATTCAGTCTAGAAATTGTCACAAATGTGCAAGCAGGGTAACAAGGGGCACGGGGAATAGGACCAAAATGCAGACGACTAAGGCAGAGCAGATGCAGTTCAGTGATTTTAAAAGCTTACGGGAAGGTGAGGCAGGCAAGGGTCAAAACCAGAGAGCAGTCCAACACAAGCAAACAAATCCTGTAAGGAGAAGGCAGGAATCCAACATCCAAAAAGGTCAAAACACAGGTAAGGCAGGCAGAAAGAGGGAACAAGGACAAGAAGCACACAGCAACGTAACATGAAGAACTGGCAGGGAAGAAAAGAAGTGAACTAGTATATGTAGAGTAGGCTGACTAGGGAATGAGGTGCAGGTGGGGAGATGGGTGGGGAAGCTCAGGTGACTGCAGGGCTGATGAAAAGTGGGAACAGGTGAGCAGGGGAATGAGGAAGTCTGGTGGAAAGTCTGAGGGCACCTGGCAGGTCTGGGGAGTATGAGGAAAGAACGTGGCCTGGGAGAAGTGAGCCGGAGCTGGAGACGGGACCGACAGAGAGGGCGTGGCTCCAGGAAGAGACTGAGAAGCAATTTTGAGCTAACGTTACCTGTAGCTCTCAAACAAACTGAACATTCACATGATTAACTAGCCCAGTGTGCAACAACTGTTTCATCCCGGAGTAGGTCTGCAACTCACGGTTATTTTCATTATTGATTAAGCTGCTGACTGATTTTTGATTAATTGTTTGGTCTTTAAAATGTCTGAAAATAGTGAAAGAATGCCCCTTGTAACTTAACAGAGCTCAAATGCACATATTTGAATTGCACACTTTGTCTGACCAACAGTCCAAAACGTAAAGATATTCTGTTTATTATCATATAAGACAAATATTTCTAGGAGCTGGAACCACTAAAGTTTTGGCATTTTGACTTGAAAATGACTTAAACGATTAATCGATTATCAAAATTGTTCCAGAGTAATTTTCTGTCAATTAACTTTTTAAGATAATGTTATATGACGCTGTTTCTTTTATGTCTGTCTATCTATCTATGGCTAAAATAAGTGAGCCTCTCTCTCTGTCTCTCTCTCCCTCAGGAGTCAGACGAGCAGTGTATCTCTCTCTCTCTCTTCCCGGCAGTCAGTTTGAATTTACTGATTAGCCTTCAGCTAACCTGTGGACGACAGGATCCACCGGCTCACGTCTGTCTGGATTAGGGTCGCCTGTTAATTCACCATGTTGCTTTTGGCAAAATACCAACTCTGAGGAAAGAAGGCGAAGAAAAATGAGAAAGAAAACTGCGTCTGCATGAAGTACGACTTTCAGGAATGAAGTGAAGAAAGACGTTGACGTGTTTTTTGAAATTTTACATGGAGAGTCTGTTGATCGCATGTTCTTTTCTTTCTTTACCCGTCTTCCTCCCTCTTTTTCTGTCTTCTCCTGAGCTGTATTGATCATCATCTCTTCAGTCATGTTTGACACTGACAGTGAAGTTGATGTGTGAGACGTGGCGTGCTCAGCTTGTGTCAGGATATTCAGACAGCAGTTATAAATCTAGCTTTATGTTATTTTAGTCTGACTGTCCACACTGCAGTGAACAGAGTTTTAAACACGAGATACAAGTCTTTTCAAATCAGAATCAGAATGAACTTTATTGGCAAAGTGTGTTGACACATGCAAGGAATTTCACTCCAGTTCTCAGTAGCTTTCAGTACACTGAGAGGCTGCAGCCATGCTAGCAGCTCTGTGAGGCTGTACTTAGGCACAGTGGTGCTTTGAGCGAAATGCTAACATGCTGATGTTTAGCAGGTATAATGTTTATCATGTTCACCATCTGCTGTTTTCGAAACCGCCTGCAATATACTACAGGTGAACGCAGTATGCAGTATAAAACTGTTAAATCGATTTATTTTGCAGTATGCTAGGTCAGGCTTAGCCGGTTTCCGGTTTTGAAAAGCAGAAGTAAACAATAGTACGGCTAACGGCAAACCACCGCAATATCATCCTCTGAATCTCTGAAAACGAAAAGTAATAACTGTAGCCTCGTCACAGTTTCTGCTTGCACATGATTAAATTAGAAAGAAATGTTATAAGTGGTACTTCTATTTATATTCCTCCCTGTCAACCACTGACAAGTGTTGCTGTCCGCCTTTTCGACAATGGTGACCATGTGAATAAATCTGAAAAAAAACAACAATGGGGACCGTTCCACCGCTTTGCATTGTGGGATACAGTAGGCGAGGTAGACTGGTCCGATGCATACTGGAGATTTTTTCCGAATCAGTACGACAGATTGCAGATTTTGCTTTTGTTTGCATACTACATGCTACATTTTGGCCAAATCAGCACGCACTGATAGTGTAGTAGGCGGTTTCGAAAACAGCCTTAGTTTAGCGTGTTAGCATGCTAACATTAGCTAATTAGCACTAAACACAAAGTAGAGATGAGGCTGATGCTAAATTAGTTTTGCAGGTATTTGGTCATAAACCAAATTAAAATGTTGACCTGATGATGGCGCTAGAGGAAAAGTCAGAGGATCACCAAAGTCATTGGGAGTCATCCTCTGGGAAACATGAATATCTGTACAACAGGAATGAGGTGAGTTTTTTATTTTTTATTATGTGAGCAGAGTCTGTTTATGTGTTAACATATAGAGTATATAAGTCTGTCTGTGTGTGTTTGGCAGGTAGAGAGCCAGTTATCAGGTCTGTCCAGCTGCTTCATGCTCACTAAGCTCTTTACCAGCCAACACACACACACACACACACACACACACACACACACACACACACACACACACACATCCAACCGTCCATCCAGTCAGATAACAGCATCCACGCCTCCACCTTCCCTCCATCCTCTTCCTGTTCGCTACATCTCTCTTCCTCTCAATCGCAGGTTGGACTTTTATAAAAACATCACTGGCAGCTAGAGATATTCTTATTGGCCGATTTTAACCAGAGTGGGTGGGGCCAAATTATTGATGATATAATTCTGCATTTTGCTGCAAATACAGCTCTACAGACAGAAAGTGAAGCGAATGTTTGCCTTGTGTCAAGTCAAGTAATGCAGAAAAATGCCCCCTGTGACTGTTATATTATTATATATTATATCATTAGATGATTATTCCTCATCATCCATGTAAAAGCAGGATTTTACTGTTGCAGTTTTTTATTTTGCATCAGACAGCAACTAATGATTATTTTCACTGTGGATTAATCTACTGATTATTTTCTCCATCAATCAACTGATTGTTTGGTTTGTAAAACGTCTGAAAAAAATCCAGAAAATCTGTGGCCCCGCCCACTGAGGTTTAACAACCAATTAGATTTTTTCAGGCTGCAGAGTGAACGCTTGAATTGACATCCCTCCATGTTACTTCCCTCTGTCCTTTCATCCCTCCGTTTAATCAAGCTGGAACCAATCCCAACTAACACACACACACACACACACACACACACACGGTGAAGCCTGTAGGAGATTTAGCTGTGACTCCAGATGACTTGGGCAGATTTAGGGAATGAGAGACAGGTGGTGGTGTGTGTGTGTGTGCGCGTGTGTGTGTGCGCCTCGGAGCAGATCAGTGAAATGTGTGTGTGCCTATTACATGGAAAATGTGGTGTGATTTTTCAAAATGACCGGCCTTTCAGTATTGTCACTATTAACAACATTTTCGTCTTGAAAAAGACTCGGTTACAGCTGCATTTAAATCTGCAGTGAAGTAAAGTGTTTCGCGTCAAATACAAGTTTGGTGAACTTTAACCCGCACATTTGTGCTGTTTACCACCACAGATACATGTCATCAACTCATGCCATCCGTCTGCACCACTCTATGAAAAAGTAACAAAACAATACACTATACACTCGCACGCACTATGCATTGAAGTTTCGCTTGAAGTTGGCGCTAGCGTTGCTGGGAAAGCGGAGATGTTTACAGAGACGTAATGACCTGGCTCTCTAGCCTGTGGAAAAGCAAACCGGTTCTTAGAAGGTTCGCAAGTTGAACCGAACCGGCACCAGCACCAGCCCAGGACTAGCACTCGGTTTGCGTTGGTGGAAAGAGGGTACGTGTGGTCAGGAGGCGGCAAGGAACAGTTTGAGCTAGACGACCTATCGTGATGGGTACAACTGAGTCGAGCGTTTTTGTCTGAGACGGCCAAATCGTAGCTGACGTCCTGTAGTCTGCACGAGGCTTCAGGACTCATCCAGAGTGTTGGAGAGGCAGAGCGACATCGCCGACCTCAGGCTCAGTCGTGTGGAAAAAAGGTTCTTATTTTTCTGTGGCCTTCCACGGGGAAATCTTTCAACTTTCCAACACACTGTATTCCCCTGCCTCTCTGTGCTGTGGTGTGTTTTTGTTCCCAGAGCACATTTGCTTTCCGCCTCATTCAACACCCCTCCAACCATCTACCACACACACACACACACACACACACACACACACACACACAGGAACAACCTGGTAACGCCAAAGATGTTGCCTTTACTTTTTCATTAAAACTCTTTCATTTCAACACACACATGCTGATATTTAACATTCAGACCTGAATAATTAAATGGAGACGACCCAGTCTGTCTCATCTAGCCACTCAAAACTTCTGTCTAAAACAATACCATCATTTGGTTTATTCCAACATGGAGTTCAGCCGAGACACACTGACCCAAGCTAAAGTCTGCCCTAACTGCAGTATTATTATCAGGTATATTAAAGTACCTGAAAAAGTGTCCTATTTCTCTGTAACATTACATATTTGTGAAAAAAAAAACGAGCAAGAACTAAAGTCAAAGTTTAAAAAAGCATCATTAGTTTTAAATTAATAAGCGTTTAACTAAAAAATCTGCCTCATCAGGACTTTTATTGACAGTGGCGTCTCCCTGCAGTTCAAATGTAGCTCAGTTTGAATGTAATGGAGGGGTTACACTAAAACTCAGCAAAAACAGGTAGGTTAGTTACAACATAGAGTGGAGATTGAACTTGAAATTTATACACAGGATGTCCACAGGATCCGGCTGCATTATGTTACGGCTGAACTGCGGTTCCACATGTGTGTTGTGCAAGCATAAATGTTTGCAGCTCATTAAAATCGTAATTGATGCTTTGTGGCTGTGCTCGGTTTAATTAGTGTATTACCCCACGGCATCTTTTATCTGAATGTCCTGAACAGAGTCTACAGAGTTGCCTTCATCCACGTCTTTCTCTACATTTCGGGCTGTGTGCAATTAAAGTTTGTCGCCTCATTCCTTTGGTCACTCATTTTAAATCTCAATACAGCCAATCACACTGTCGACGGCGTCATGACGCAAGATGGAGAATGAGGTGCATCTGCAACTTAATATATAATCCTTCTGTCATTTTAATTTTAATTTCAGGTGTATTCACATATTTAATGTCATCAGTTGAATTTCTTCACGCAGATTCAACTAAATTCTGTACAGCTGAACTAAGAAATAATAAAGACCTAAAATGAATGTCAGTAGAGCTCAGTTAGGTTCTGCTAAGAGCAGCAGTGACAACAAATGGGTTCATTTAAGGTCAAATGAGTCCAGTTTGGATGATCTGCTCAACCCTGAGACACAAAAAGAAAGGAGAGGAGAGGAGAGGAAAATATCAGAGGAGATGAAACTAGGAGAAAATTAAAGAGGAGTGAAGATGGAAGCAAGAGAAGAAAAGAAAAGAGGGGACGAGAAAAGGAAAGGAAATATAAGGAAAAGGTAAAGGAACCCGAAAGGAAGAGAGGAGACAAAAAGAAAGGAAAAAGAGAAGAGAGAAAAGAAGGACAGGATTATAAGGGAAATAAAATAGGAGATGAAGAAAGACGGAGGAAGAAGAGATGAGGAGAAATTAAAGAAAGAATAGAAGAAAAATAACAACAAAAAGGAGGCTAGAGGAGATGTCAGATTAAGAAAGAAAATTAAATCAGACGAGGGGAAACTACAGGAAGGGAAAGAGGAGATGTGGATGAAAGGAGGAGGAGGAGATGAGAAGAGGGGAGGAGAGTAGAGGAAGGAAAAGGAAAGTATAAAAGGTACAAAAAGAGGTGAGGACAGAAGGAGGAGGAAGAGAAAAGAGTAGAAGATATAAGAGAGGAGAGAGGGAGGAGAAAAGGAAAGGAAATACCAGATAAAAAGGAAATAAAACAGAAGAGAAGTGATGAGACTAGAGGAGACTAAAGACAAGGAAAGAGGACGAAAGGATGAGAGGAGGAAATGAAAGGAAGGATGGAAAAGAGGAAAGAAAACAGCAGAGGAAGAAAGGAAAGGAAAGAAAGGAAAGGGGAAATGGAGGAGAATAGAGGAAAGGCAATAGGAGACGAGGACTGGAGGGGAAATAAGGTAAGGAAGAAAAAGAGAAAGGAAAAATGGAGAGGAGATAAAAAGGAAGAGGAAAGGAAAGAACAAGAGGAGGATAGAAAAGAAGAGGAGAGGAGAGAAGGAAAGGAAAGGAAACAGAGGAGAAGAGAGGTGAAAAATAAGAAAGGACAGGGTGAGAGGAGAATAAGAAAAAGAAAAAGGAGGAGGGAGACGAGAGGAGGAAAGGATGTGAGAGGGAAAAAGGAATGGAAACAGAAGAAAGGAAATGAGAGGAGGAGAGGAGGATAGAGGAAAGCAGTGAGGAGATAAGGGAGAAGAGAGGAGGCAACAATCAAGAGACTGAAAGAAAGTAGGAAACAGGTAAGTGTGTGTTTCAGAAAGTGACAGAGAGGATGCTAGTGTAACACACACACACACACACACACACACAAGGCTGCGGTCTCAATAGAGAGGAATTAAGCCTCAGTGCTTATATAAGACGCCTCCATAAGACAGGAGCATTTATATAACAGAAGGGGAGGAGAGGAGACAAGAGAGGAGAGGAAGCAACAGAGGAGAGGAGACAAGAGAGGAGAGGAAGCAACAGAGGAGAGGAGACAAGAGAGGAGAAGAAGCAACAGAGAGGAGACAAGAGAGAGAAAACCAGAGATGAGAGGAGAGGAAAGGAAAGGAAACAAACGAGGAGAGGGAAGGAGAGGAGGGAAAAGGAAAGGAGATGAAACTTGAGGAGACCGAAGGAGAGAAAAGAGGACGAGAGGAGAATCGAGGAAAGGAAACACAGAAGGAGAGAAAAGGAGAGTGAAGAAAGGAAAAAGGGAAGTGGAAAGACTGAAAGCCTCGTGAACATAAATGAAAAAATCTGCAGCTTCCTGCTCTCTTTGTGTGTCTCATTCATTCAAACACACACACACACACACACACACACTTTGCCAAAACTCTGTCTCCATGACAACAGCTTCCCATTCCCTCCCTCTTGTTGATTGGCTGCTCACAGACACATCAGACTCATTTCACAATGAATCAACTAAAGTGAGCCTCACTGAGTGAACTGGTTCAGCCCCGGTTAAACTGGTCCACACTGATTAAAACTGGTCTATATTAGGATCAACTGGTACTGGTACACTCAGTTAAACTGGTCTAAATTAAGATGAACTGTTACATATGGAGATAAATTCATCCATACAGAACTGGTCCACACCAAGTTACACTGGTCCAGACTGAGCTGAACTGGTCTATGCTGAGTTAAACATGATACAACAACAAAACATCAAAAAATTGTCTATTTAACACCCAAAACCACCATTACTGTTGGGGAACAGGGCAACCTTTTCGCAGATACATATTGTACATTTTTAGCCCTTTTAGCTCACAAATGACTTCAGTTACCTCATTAATCATCAAACAAGATACAACATGTAACTCAGACAGCTTTGGAGTTGTTGAAAGGTGTATTTTTTACTCTTTTGATGGAGCTAGGCTAGCAGTTTACCCCTGCTTCCAGTCATCGTGCTAAGCTAGGCTAAACACATCCTACACAGCCTATATTTCAACCACGCGCAGAGATGAAGCTGACATCCATCTTCTCATCTGGCTCTGGGGCAGACGGCTAACAAGCGGATTTCACAAAATGATGGACTACGTCTTTAACTGTGAGCCCCACATGAAAGATTTTCTTCTTCTTCTTTTATTTTTTTCTCTCTGTTTTTCCTGCAGTCCGGCTGGAGTGACTACAACAAAGCCGACAGCCGTCAGCCAACTAGCCATAACCACAGTAACTAGCAGCCTGAGGACACTAAAATATAGATTTAATGAGTTGAAGCATCAGATGAAAAACATTCGACTCAGCTGTCTTTTTCTTTGCTTCTGTAGTTCCTCTCTCTGAAAAGATCATCTGATCATTTATAGGAATATTGTTGGGATGCCGTGACAGACTCTGACTCCTGACCTCCTTACAGGCTGCTCACCATGTTGGTGATCGAGGAAATGAAGCCGTCTCTGCTGCTACACTCCTTTCATGTCAGTATAGATATTACAAAGCCCTTTTCTCATCGGACCAGTATCACAGAGTCCTGTGATTTAACTCCAGTGGTCGTCTGTGTTCTTAATCCAAAGCCAAATCTGCCACAACTGTAGTCTGCAGTGCTGAAAAGTACATTTACTCAAGTACTGTACTTTTTATGCTTCGTTATACTTCTACTCCACCACATTTCAGAGGGAAATATTGTGTTTTTTACTCCATTATATTTATCTGACAGCTGTACTGGTTACTTGCAGTTTAAGATTTTACATTTAACACATGATCATCTTGTAAATTATGATGCATCACTGTAGATTAAACTGTTCTACAATATAGAAAATAATTAAAATTAGCTCCAGCAGTCAGGTAATACTGTACCTGAAGTAAACGTGTGATTGTGAATGCAGGACTTTTACTTGTAATGGAGTATTTTTAAATTGTGCCATTGCTACTTTTATTTAAGGAAAGGATGTGAATACTTCTTCCTCCATTGTTTATCTGTCAACACAAATAACATCCCCAAAAACAGAAGTCTTTCTTTTTGCAAATCCTCATGTTCTGTGTTGTTTTTGCAAGGATTCCTTATTGGCTTTTCCACATTTTTTCTCCCCTCCTCCTCTGAGTCAAGAATCACTGAGGATGAAGTGAAAATGATGAATGAAAGCTTTGATAGCATTTTGGAAGCAAATTCAGGAGGCTTGTCTGGCTTTTGATTGGCTGTTGGTGGGTTGTTGCTGTAAACTGGGATCGGGCAATAAAGTACATGTTGCCTTTCATTCACATCTGGAGATAATTCTCAGGATTTAAGTCTGTAAATTTGAGTGAAATGCAGACGTGGTGGGGTAAAACTCCTACATCCCATGAGCTCTGCATGCTGGTAGTAGTGAGCTCTGCAGCCTCCATCCCTGAGTGAATAAAGGTTTTTTAAATATTTGGACGTGCTGCAGTGACAGACATTGGTCCCACTGGATTATGTCAGAGCTCTGCGGTGAGTCCGGAGAGTCTCTGAGCAGATTATGAATCAGGGTGAAAATGAGTGGGAGATGTGTGGGAGAGCAGCTGTAGGGAGCTGGAGAGGTGATTTGTGTGTGTGTGTGTGTGTGTGTGTGCGTGTGCGTGTGCATTTGTGTGTGTGTCCATATGTCAGTGCAGATGAGGCACTCGGGGGGCTGAGTGTGTCGGTGCCTGGGGAGTCGAGTTTTCTGTGTGTCAGTTTGTACTGTACATCAGATAAAAAACATTTCTCTGCACCGATATCACCAACACACACACACACACACACACACACACACACACACTTACACATGTAGTGGTCATACAGGTGAGGTGAAGTGAGGTGAGGTTGTGTCATTATAACCAGGACTTCTTCATGATTTATTTTTCTCTGTGACAGTAATATATCTGGGGCATTGGAGAAACTTTTCCAACCAAATGTTGCACAAGTTTTATGAGAATTTCCAACAAAGACTCTTGCTGTGTCTCAGTTCGGATACTTATGTTAGTACACTTCCATGCAGTACACTGTGTACACTATGTACTTGCGTAGTGCGTGAATTTTGACAGGGTAGTGTTGTCTCAAATCGAACACGGCCGTTGTTCATTTACCGGAAATGATGATCGCAACATTTGACTGCTTCTTCTTCTTCTTTTTAATGGCGAGTTGTAACTGATCGGAGCATTATCTCCAACATTCGACTTCAATTGTCGCCCGCCAAAACGTCTGCCAGCTTGTTTGCTCACTTGACTTTCAATTCAATTTTATTAAAAATGAAGGTACTTTTACTTTTAGTGCGGTGTTCACCGTAGCAACTGCAGCCGCCATTTTCAAACGTTAGTGGTCCTCCCCTTCCGCTACGTAGCCAAGATGGCGACCATTGAGGGTGAGAAGTGTGCAGCATTCCACACTCAACTCTCTGACCGTTAAGAGTACATCATCTGGGTACTCATAGCACACTGCATTTTGCCATAACTGTCAGTGTGAACGCACTTATGCACTCAAAATTTGAAGTGTAAGTACGGAAGAACAAATTGTGAATTGAGACACAGCTTTAGAGTCTACAGCCATGCTAGTGGCTCCGTGAGGCAGAGATGCTTTGAGCTAAATGCTAATATCAGCATGCCAACATGTTTACCATCTTAGTTTAGCATGTTAGCATGCCAATTCAAGGTTCAAGCTTCAGCTTTATTGTCATTATACAATACAGGATTGCACAATCCTGCACAATTGCACGCTGAACACAGAACAGAAACAGAATTATATTTACAAGGGAATACAAGAATATGTGCAATGTGCAGCAGTAGTGGGAATGAGAGAACACAACAATGCATCTAGTAGATGTTGAGATATTATTATTATGTTGAGGATAATGTATTATGTTGGTGCTAGAGGAAAAGTCAGAGGCTTATCAAAGTCAGTAGGATTCATCTTGTGGGGACCATGAATATCTTTACAAAATGTCACAGCAATCCATCCAGTATTTCTTTAGATATTTCAGTCTAAAGAAAGAGCACCAGGAACTTTTCTGGCGGCAGAAACGTCATTGCATTTCATTGCAGCTTCCCACCTACAGTAATATGAGAGTGATGTTATACCCATGAATCTCCTCTGTCTACACACTATTTTTATCCTTTATTTTTGGGTCTTTCTGGTGGAGTGGAGGTATGTAATGGAGGGTGACAGCGATATTCTGACACAGGAAATAAAACAACAAGAAGAAGAAGTGCAGCAGGTGCCATAATGACATTATACATTTAGCTGGTTTGGTTTTGTAATTCGTGGCGTTTCAGTTCAGGTTTTTAAATTCAAAAGATGCATAAAAATTAATGTTTTCTTAAGAATAAAAGAAGTGTTGATTCGGTCTGGCTGACCATTTCACTGCTCCTCCCTGTCATTGGTTTGTGTCTCGCTGCAGTTCCCCTCCATCTCTTCCTGCCGAGGTTTGTCACTTCTGTGTGTGTGTGTGTGTGTGTGTGTGTGTGTGTGTGTGTGTGTGTGTGGTAAACAAGTGTGTGAAGAGGGATAACAAGGGCAGCACTCTGCCAGTCTGAGTGGGCTGACTCACAGTGAGCAGGGAGACAGAGAGAGGCAGGTATTTACTGTGATTTGGCTTCTCTTTAATACACTCCCCTGTGTTTCAGGGCTTCGGTTGCGCTGCTGAAGTTAACATCCTGCCGATAAAACAGACTGAATTAAGGCCTGGATGGAGGGAAAGAGAGAAAAACAGAGGGAGAGAGGCAGCAATACAAGAGGAACAAACTCCTTTAAGGCTCGTTAGAAACTGTGAGGAAACACAAGATCCATCACAGAGAAACAAACTGTGTTATAGACTCAGGGGAAGGTGAAAAGCAATAAGTCAAAAATAATAATAGTAACTTGCTGAAGAGGTGACTGTAAAAATACAATTTGTAAAAATGGTGGAAGAAGAATTTAGATCCTTCATTTAAGAAAAAGTACCAACGTAAAAATACTCATGTCAAGGTAATGCACGCAAAATCCTACTTAAGTAAAAGTACAGAAGTATTCTCAGCAAAATGTACTTACACAGATAAATCTGAGGGGTCGTGAGATGATTAATGGGAGAGGAAAGAAGAAAAAACAAAGTTCTGATACACAAAGCTGTGTTTAAACTGTGCCTCTTTCGGCTTTGAACAGTAATTGAAATGAAAGCATGAGAGAAGTTTAGAGGTGAAATGTCTCCTTGCTGGAACTGATAACAGCTCAGAGACGTCTGAAACATGACGAGGAGACACAGCGACACACTGATGTTTTTCAAGGTTTCTGCAGGTTCATCAAATTAAATTTAACACTTTTGTAATACCACATAGAGGACAATTTAATACCCTTTTCACGATGATACCAGTCAAAGAATGATGGAAAACCAGCACGGACAATAAGGCCTACAAGTACTATTATTTATTAAACAGTTATGAACATTTAGATCACATTTTTTGTTACTTCCAAGCTGTATACAACGATATCTAACAAAATCTTCACTTCCCTGCTGCTGTACTGCAGCAGTGAGTGTTTGCTGCAGGTCTGATGGTGCCGACTAAAACACTGCAAAAAAAAAAAAGGATTAACCCGCCTCCTGCAGCACGGTCCACGGTCACAACAATCCCACGTTTAGTTTATAGGTGTGTAACGTCTCCCGACAGCCCGCAAGAAGGTTATAACTAATGTTACCATCTACAGCAGGTAATAAACAATTTTCAAGACCTGTAAATTAAATTTAAGACATTTTAAATAACCTCTAAGACCTGCAGATACTCAGCAGAACAAAAGCACAAAAGGTTGGGAACCACTGTTTTAATATATAACACCGTATTGGATATTATAAGATTATTATGTAGAACAATGTTTTTATAATGTAAAGTCTTAATCTGAAAAGTAACTAGTAGCTACAGCTGTCAGATAAATGAAGTAAAAAGTTCAATATTTAAAATGTGGAGGAGTAGAAGTATAAAGTAGCATAAAACAGAGCCAGATCTGGCATCCACATATGGGCTTTAATCTTAGAAGCACCTGAATAACTAACTGCGAAATCTAAACACTATACTGAGTACTTAATGGGGGCATTTAAATACCACAGAATTTAAGGAATTTAAATATTTCACTTATTTTCAAACCATTTCTCTGGATTTATGTGGTCAAATTCACCTCTTTGAAATTTCCAGAAGGTCGTTTAAAGCGATGCAATTTCAAAAACTGTGTTCAGTGGGCGTTTCTGTACACTTTAACCAAATAACTGTGATGAATTGAAGCAGTGAACTGTCTCGAATGACCAGACTTCAATTTTCAAATTGATCAGAACTCCGTCATTCAGTCTGTCCCTTCAGTCAGGAAAGGATGACTCTGGCTCCATCTAGTGGACGCTGAACGGAAACAGCTCCAGTTCATTTGATAAGAATCAGACGCAGCTTCATGTTCTCTAATCTGATGTCAGTTTCTCACTTAATTAGTGACACCTGTTTGATTTGGTACAAACTGAGACTTTAATCATCCCCGCTGCAGCCTGCAGGAGACAAATGAGTCGTGACAGAGAGCATGATGGGAAGGTAATGACAAAAAAGTACAAAGCTAAATTATGTAATAATGTATTTAAACACCAATGACGGCAGACTAATGAAATGTAATTATTAATTGACTCATAATTAGAATCTTGTTTAATTATTTTTACTATTTGAACTGAATCATTTAAATGCAAATTGACTTCAGCTCATCATGGTTTAAATGTACAGTATTAGTTATGTAATCAATTGCAATAAGCCACTGTAATTATCATTTACTTAAGTACTGTAAATAAGTATAATTTTGAGGTACTCTGATGCCACTTTATACTTCTACTCTACTACTGATAAGCTCCTCATTATGGTCCTGAAATTGGTAACAATGCTCTCACGGACTGTTGCTCTGTGGTCATTTCTCTTATGATAGTGTCTCTTCTAAGGTTGTAGCTCTTTTCTGTTTTTATTATTGTTTATTGTATTAGTTTTATTATGAGTACATGGTCGTATTCTTTTCTTTTGTGTTGTTGTGTTTGTTTGTTTTGAGACCCGCTTGAAAACAAGGTGAAACATCTCAATTCAGAGAAAGTTTTTTTTTTTTGTTTTTAAATTCCACTACATTTATCTGACAGCTGAAGTTACCAGTTACACTGCAGATTAAGATTTTACAAATGCGATAAGCTTGTAAAATACATGGTTCAATATTAAACCAGTGGTTTCCAACCTTTTTGACTTGTGACCTCTTACAATAAATCAGTGTGTAGTTGTGTCTCTTCGTCCAAAGAGACATTTCACCTCTAAACGTCTCGCGCGGTTTCATTTAAAACAGTTTGAGGTATAAGAGGTAAAATTATCCAACATTTCACAAAAAGCAAAACAGATCTTTTAGAACTTGTTTTTTTCTTCTTTCCTCTCCCATTGATCATCTCACAACCCCTCAGATTTACCTGGTGACCCTATGGAGGGGCCCGACCCCTAGGTTGGGAACCACTGGACTAAACTGGCTAACTGTATATAAAGTAGTGTGAAATGATGAAAAAGTCAATTTTAAATCACTCCTGAAACAAGTTGATTTGCGTTGAAAATAGGTTGAGCTCTTCCTTGTTTAAATAAGAAAATAAAACGTTAAGGATTTAATTCCAGACTAAAATGACTTTATTTTACACTGAACAAAGCATCAAGTTTTGAAAAGTAACTTTTAACTACAGACGTTTCATAAATACAGTGCAGTAAAACGTACAATTTTACCTCTGAATTGGGTTTGTACTTGTTGCATTAGATTCTGATACATGCTCTGTTTTGATGGAAAGCTGAAACTAGAAAAAAGAAAATCTGAAACAGACATAATGAAGATTAAAGACACTTTAATTTGCAGTAGAAAGAAAAGTCCCAACAACAGAATAATAATAATAAAAAAAAGAAAAGTACATTCAAGGCGGGAAAATATGTTTTCATCCACATGTATGTTTGGATTGCATTGAAAATACAAATTAATTAGCCACAAAATGACTGGCATTCATGTTTGACAGGAACTTCCACCTCTTCACAAAGTACAAACATCAACAAAACAAGGATACAGCGACCTTTAACCTCGTCACGTGCGGCCAATCATAAAGCTTCTAGTGAGCCGCTCACTCCCTCACTACAGTTATTGGCTCGTTTAATGACGGCTGATGTGTGTGTTTGTGTGTCACGTGTGGGAAGATAAAAAGTGAGATGAGTTATTCGAGGCACCAAGGCAGAAAGAAAATAGACCCTTTGGCTAAATCAATTTAGAAACGTTTCATCACATCTGACCAGCTGATGTTACTGTGTATGTCTACTGACCAAAGAGTTTTTAAAAGCTTATAATCTCATGACTAATGCCTTATGTCCACTAGATCCGGCCATGTCTCGGTTTCAATGTCCACAGAGCGAAATGATGGATGCCTGGGGGGGGGGGGCTGTGTGGCAGTTAAGTAAAGACGTTTTGTCGCCTGCTGTTTCAGCTGCAAAGATTAGTCAATTAATCAATTACCTGGTAGACAGAAATTAACCTACAATTCTTTTGATAATCACTAAATAATTTTGGTCATTTGTCAAACATTTGCTGGTTCCAGCTTTTCAAATGGATTTGATGTTTTTTTTTTTGTTTTATATGTAAACTGAATATCTTTGTTGTTCGAATAAAGCTATTTGAATACGTCACCTTGTAGGAAATTATCACAGGTATTTTCCAGTATCTTATGACATTTTATAGACAAAATGGTTCATTGATTAATTGAGAAATAATCTGTAGATTCATCTATAATGAAAGTAATCCCCTATGACCTTCTAGGGTCACTCACTCACAGCACAGCTTTCTTCGTCACGCCGTGACTCCTCATCATAAAGCTGAATGCCTGTCTGGTAACGGGTAGTGATTTAATTGCGGCTCGTTAATACTATTGTTTTTTTTACTCCAGAAGCAGAAAATATGTAAATGGGAGCTCAACTATATTGTGAATTTGGGTGTATTAAAACACTGAATAGGTGATCACAGAGAGCCGGAGGTTTAACAAGCTGAAACTCAGCAGAGTGACCGGCTGTCTATCCTACTCGTTACCAGGTGTTAGCTGTGGTGAACAGTTTGTTGTTTGCAAACTTGAATAGAACAAAAGAAATGCAGCCAGATCCAGATGACAGTATCCCTAATATTTACCATTTATTAACCATAAAGAATTTGGGTCGGAGAAAACACGTTCAACCACCTGAGTAGGAACTGAATTAAAGAGGCATTTGACTGAATCTTTCCTAGTCAGAAACGATAATGAAATATTTCCATTCAGTTGTCAGTTTATTATTAGGTACAACTAGCTAAAACCAATGTAAATGAATGCAATAGCTTTTCAATAAATCCTACCTTCATGAAGGTTATGAACTGTTTCAGAGAGGACAGTGATTCAACTTTAAAGGTAACAGACAATTAATAGGGAACTATTTTGCTAATGGATTAATTATTTAAGTCACTTTTCACGGAAAAAATTCCAAACATGATCTAGTTCCAGCTTCTCAAATGTCAATATTTGATGCTTGTCTCATTGTCTTAAGTGATAGTAAACTGATTATCTTTAGGATTTAGACTGCTGATTGGACAGTCTACTGATTTGAAGACATCACCTTCAGTTTTAGGAAGCCGTGATTGTGAAAATGTGTGATTTATCACTATTTTCTGGCATTTTACAGACCAAATGATTCAGTAATTATTTGAGAAAAATAATGACTGTAACCGGTAGTTGCCGCCCTAATCTGAACACCGATTTTCTACTTCTAATCAATCTCGACTTCGATGTCAACAGGCTTCAGTTCTCGGACAAACATGATGTCCGAGTTATCATGAAGGTCCAGCTCACCGAAGCCGTCCTCCGGCTCCTCTTTGCAGATGATCTGTGAGGACTCGGAGACCTCGAAGGGCAACTCAAACACTTTGTTCAGATAATCTCCCTTTCTGCCGTTTTTTCCTGCTATGGTTATCACCTGAGATGCAATGGACCAGGCAAACTCCACCTTGCGATGGCTCTGAGAGCTCAGATCAAAGTTGTACTCCAGAATCTCGTACAGAGCGGGAACGTATCGGTGGCAGTTTTGTCCTACATATTGGTGCACCTCAAAGAGCACTCCCCTCGTCAGCACTCGCAAATCGAGTTTTGTTTTTGCTTCTGATTTAGAGCCGATATCAAGGTCCAATCCTATTTCTTTGCAGATGTGATAGCTGTTGACACTTTTCACCTGTCGCACATTTCCATTGAAAGCCGTCATTTCTCTGCCTGGCTTTAAGTCTCCTGTATCCAGATCCTCCAGGCCGTTGCTCATTGGTGGTTGTGGACCGGGCTGTGAGTGACCATTCAGTGGGACAACCATGTTTAACCACCTATTTATCTTTGGTGATGTGGTTTGCCGTTTCATCAAGCTTTTCTGTGTCACGTACCATCTCTGGATCACCTGTGCGGCCTTGGTTGCACCACTTTGCAGATCCAGATCAAAATTGTGCTCAAGGACGTCATTAACTGTCTCACGGACTGCTCCACACAGCTCCCTGACAACGCTGAATATTTCAAGCACAGCGCCCGTGGTCAAGACGGTCAAATCAAGCTTCTGGCTCGCTGGACGTTCATCTCTCGACCACAGGTTGAGACCTAACTTTTTACAGAACGGATGTGGTTCCATATCTTCCTGCTGGCTTGTAGCTGAGGCTGTTGAATCCCAGGTTGTCTGCTGCGCCGTCTCAGCTTCCTGCCCAGTTTCAAAATCACTGGTCACATCAGCCATGTTGTAAACTTCAGGGAACTGAAAGGGACTGCTGAGAAACTCCATTTTCTGTCTAGCAGGGTGGTTCTGAAGAATCTTTTCTTTTGTTATGATGTAAAATATAAAATTGCGCTGATGCAGTTCATCTTGGAGGACAAGTTTAAAGTTGTTGTCCAGAATGTCAAATAAGAAACTGCGTAAACTTTTTGTCATCGCAGTTGCAAATTTATAAACCTCCCACAACACGCGGTTGGTGAGTAGTTGTAGATCCACGTTCTGTTTGTTGCCTGAACCAACATTAAAGTCTAAACCTATCCCTCTGCAGCAGGCAAACATGTCGTTCACTCTGCTAGACTTCAGGATTTGTTTTGAGCGCGTAGTCCGTCTCATCCACAGCTTCTGTTTCTGTGTTTTTACATTTTCGTTCTCATTTTTATCTTCAGAAAAAAGATCCCAGATTGCTTTTAGAGACATGTTCTTTGGATGAAGGTTAAACAAATGAGAGTTGTGGCCATTAGTCTGAGGCTGCACTGGGGAGACGAAAACTTCCTCCTCTTCCTGCTTTACATCCAGAGGCACTGCCGACTTTGTTTCTACAGCTGTTCCTGACAAACAACTTTCAAACTTCATTTTTTCTGGTCCGGCTTCCGTACCTGACTGCATTTCTGTCTCAAAATCAACTGGACACATGTATGATAGGTCACCATCCTGCCAAATTTCTTTCGCATCACTGTCCCTGTGCCTCAGTGTTTCCCTCCTCTTACTGGCCATTGTTAGTCTTTGCAGTTCTTGGTAATCTGCGTCGGGGTTTTTTCTCTTTTTATGATTCTGTTCCCGTTTATTGGTCTGGACTTTAAAAGGCTCCTTTCGGAAAGCGTCCCTGTCCTCGGCTGTTATGCAGGCGTATTTTCGCTCCATCAGCTTGGTTACTTGCATACGGAACTGCATTTTATCCAACTCATGACCGAAGTTTTGCTTGACCAAGTCGTTAACTATCCGAGTGTGCGTTCCACAAAGCACTCTGGAAAAGTCAAGCAATTCCATCATCACACCATTGGTTACCAGACTTGGGTCTAGTTTCTCTCTGGGTGTGTCATCTGGTCGAACAACCAGAGTCACACCAAGTTCTTTACAGAAAGGGTAAACATCACCTGTTAGTTTTAATTGGACTCCTCCTGGTTTCTTTATAATGAACGCACTGCTCGCAGCTCCGTTACTCTCGGTCTTCTGGTTTTTTGACGACTGGCTGTTCTTGCTGCCATCAGTGAGGACTGAAGTATTCACGATTTTGTTTCTTTTAGGGTAGTAGCGTCCTGACTGCTCTGACTCAGTGGACCCCATTATAGTGTTTTGGTCTGGTAGTGGAAAGGTTTCTTTCCATTTACGAGGTTTCATCTTGATTTGTTCCTTCAGCAGCCTTATTTTACTGTGAACGCGTCTTGCGTAGTCATAGCATTGCATGTCATTGTTCACGTCCACGCCGAGGTCAAAGTTGAACTCCAGCATTTCAAAGAAGAAATATGTCTCTGATTTAGTCACCGTTTTGGCAAAGTCACAAAGCTCCAGCATCACAGCATTCGTCAGCAGAGACAGATCTAACTTTTCCTTTCTTTCCAATTCCGCGTTGAACTCCAAACCGATTTCAACCGACTTTGGGAATGGGACTGCGCCTTTCTGATGCCTGACTCCATGGTGGATGCGGCGCTGCCAGATGTAATCACCAATGCCGTCCATGTTGTCATCCAAACCCCAAAGCTGACAGAAGCTGTTGAGAGTCCTCAGAACACGTCCTCTCTTTGTCTCCTGAACAATATCTCAGGAACTGGATCCAAAACGACTCCCAGTCGACTTATTTGGAGAGGAAACACAGCGACTGTCTTTCAGCTGAAGACATCATGTGTTGTTACTGCATCACTGCGACATCTTCTCAGTCTATGTGTAAAGACAGAACATGGAGTTTGAGTTAGTTAAGTTACCAAACAGAGCAGTAGAGTTTATAATGCTAAAACTTTGAAATATTGGAGCTGTGGGATTACCCTGCTAGATTTCTGATGCTTCATTGTAACTATGTGCCGGTATCACATTTTCATGCTACGATTATTGTAGCCAAAATATCACGGTAAATGAGAATATCCCAATATTCATTCAACTTTACTGAATAGTAAAATTACCTCTCACCATGTTTGCCTTGGATTCTACATATAATTAACAACAATTATGAGAATCTATTCATTGTTGAAGTCGTTTATAAGCAAAACTGTCAATCATTCTCCAGTTCCAGCTTCTCAAATGTGAGGATTTCTTGCTTTTCTCAGTTTTATATCATTGTAAGTTTTATATCTTAGGCTTTTGAACTGTTGGTCGGATTAAACAAGTAATATGAAGACGTCACCTTGGACTATGGACAACTGTGATGGCTATTTTTCATAATATTCTGATATTTTCTAGACTAAACGATTAATCAGAAAATAATCGTAACATTACATGTTAATGAAAATTAGTGTTTGTTTGCTATACAGAGATTATTTTCTTTATCATAAGACCTTGGTGGTGGGTATTATTTAAAATTTTTAGACATTACTGTCAATATGGTACCTGAGTTTTGGTACCGAAACCGTTTTCTTTACCAATACTTTCTTTGATACATTACTGGATATTTCACTGAGTTGAAATATAAAGATCCATTAAAATGTTAGGACAAGTCGATACACAATATAGACATGATACTGTCACAGTAAGTGGATTTTTTTTTTTTTTACTTTAAAGCTTCTAAAAGGTGCAAATAATGGGGAAATCTAGGTCACTTCGCATTATAAACAGTGAAAATAAAAGCTGCTGAGTTGAGGCAATGTAACGTAGTACACAGCCTTCACCACTAGATGTCAGTCAAACATAGTCAATGGTATCAACTGGGTAGTGAAGGCCTGTGAGAGCAGGTCAAGGAGTAATGAGAATGACTTGTAAAGAAGACAAACGTGTCTTTAAGTGGGTTTAGTCTCGGTGATGAAAATGAGAGGCAGTCAGGATGAAGGTATTCTGTGACAGCGGCTCCTAGGGACAGTTAAACTTCTGACATGTTTACATCCTGCTTTAATTCAATGTAGTCCAAAAATACTGAGATTGTGGCTTAAAAGACAAGTCAATTGACAAGAAATTAGTAACAAGGCTGACCATTGATTAAAAGTACCTCACCACATATAACATATAGTAGTAGCAGCTACAACAATAAGATTTTGAGTACATATTGATGCATCAATCAGTCTAATAACGTCATATGTAATATCACTGATATCAATCAAGATCAAGTAAATTGTATATCTTCTCTGTTCCTTTGTTTTACTCAAACTAATTTATTTATATTTTTATATCCATTTCATTTTCAATTATACATATTTTGTTACATGTACTTCTATCTCCCCCTGGCTTTGTGTTCTACAATTGAAACTTCATAAAATTATAAATAAAGTTTTAAAAAGTACTTCATTTCCGAGTAAAAATAGCGTTTCAAAACAATTAAGTCGACGTATCGTTTTTACGAATGGCACCTGGAAGCAGCATTTATCTGAAGTGCTCTTCTGTATGCTTCAATTCTACACCAAAATGGCGGCGACGTGCAAACATAACTTCTCTTTCAAAGTCCAAAATACTCCCGTTATTATGACACTAGTGCGTGAAACAGCTTAACAGTTAATGGGAGTGTTGTTTCCTAGCTAACAGCGAACATGCAGACCTGTTTATGAAGCTACAAAAACACAAAAATCGGCGTTAATGCTAACGATAGCTTATCAAAGGAAAGCTAACGTTAGGTTGGCACAACAGGCGGACAGAAGCCTTTAGCACAGAGAGGCTGAATACGAGCACTTACCAAAGACCGGAACACAAACCGGTCACCCCGGTGGTTGAAGAGGTTGGTGAAGTACGTTGTTACGAAGTTATTGAGACCACAGCTCCTGATGAGGTGCTGCAGAGCTGCAACATGTCGCCAAACAACAGCAACACATGTATGTAAACTCCCCCTATAGGCCGCGTTCGGGGACGTATCGGAAATTCCGCTTTTCCAGACTACCAATACCGGACAGTTGTCAATTCTACCCAAGAAGCATCAGAAAGCTACGAGTAACTTATATATGAAGTTGGTTTGAGATAAAGTAAGAAGATGAATCGTACACGAAAATGCAAACAATGTTTCCGCCCGGTCTCGAACCGGGGACCTTTCGCGTGTTAGGCGAACGTGATAACCACTACACTACGGAAACGCCATGATATGTTCAGGAACATAGAGGAAATTGTTTTTCCATGCTCATGTGCTGTAACAGTTCAAGCACAGTTCAGACTTGAGTGTGATATTGATGAATACTACTGTTTGTAAGTGTCTCCTTCAGGAACATACCTTCCATTAACATCCCCAACTGTCTAAAAAAAAGTTGACTAAAATTGCTTGTTTTTTTGGTGGTATAACGATTTTTATCACCGATAAAAATACATGAACCTGGAAATCATAAGTAATATGGAATATTAAAACATCTGAAATGGTCAAAACGATGTTTCCGCCCGGTTTCGAACCGGGGACCTTTCGCGTGTGAGGCGAACGTGATAACCACTACACTACGGAAACGGCCATGTTCACTACAGATGACGTAAAACTATAAATAGTCGACCGTAGTCCTTCTCACTATGGATGTAATATATTTATGGCCACAAGCGTTATTTTGGTGGCGCTGTTTCTCCCTTTTGGGTAATAGTAAGGAGACCCCGTTTTGTCGTTTGAGTGTGTCCAGACTTTTTTGACTGTGGTGACCCAAGTGGGGTCTACTTTATCTACTTTAATTACTAACATTACAGTACCTTACTGTTTCTTACATTCCTGTGTTTAAAAGTAAAGTTTAATTTCACAACACTGTAATGATTAGATTAACACTCCCACCACACGGTGTCACTATTGCTACACAGGAGTCAGGAAATGTTTAGGTTGTCCAGTAGGAACCAAGGGGTGGTACGTAATGTCAACATGTGGTAACATTAGCTGTTGTGATATAGCAATAAAGCTATGAGTTGAACTAGAGAACTGACTAAGTTCATCTTTACAACAACAGAATAAAACAAACACAACAGAGTGGCACCATACAAATGTAATATAAAGCTTCCATACTTTATTCCTTAAGTCCTCAAAAAGGAAAGTATACCTCCAAAAGTAGGTTGCATACAAAAGAAAACAATGCACATTTAAAAATACAGTCGCAGTAGAAAGTACCAACAAAATAAAAATAAATAAGCCTTTTACTCGTCAAACAGTAGGCCTTTTTCACAGCAGACATTTTGACGTCATAGTATTGCAGGCTTCAACATCAAAGACCGTCAGCAGGGGGGCAGCCTGGACAGAGCCAACGAGCTGAGTGTGTTCTTCAACAGGTTCAGCACAGGACCGCCAGCTGGGCCTTCCTACACTGGACCAGTCTTCATACCCCCTCAGACACTGAGGCAACCCCTGCTTCCCCCCCGATCCCCCACCCCTACCCCCATCTTTAGCCTATCTTCAGTTTTCTGGCTGTTTTACATTCAGTGTTCAAGATCAGAGAACACCACAATTAGAGGCTACGGTCAAGTTTACTGAGCTGTGTTATGTAAAACGCTGGTAAGCCTATTGTTTACTTATATAGGCTAGCAGCCATGTCTCTGAGGGGTTTTCATACTGTGTCATGTTGTGTACAACATACTACACTACTATTACGATTTATTTTACTACATCATATTATACATTTCTATACTATGTTAACAATGTAGAGTCTGTAGGAATAAACTTAGGCTAGTGGCTTTTGTTATAGAAAACTTCACCCAGCCAGGTTCCAAATTGAAGCATGGAGAAGGAGATGACCTGGAAAGAGTTCCAGGACTCTGCTTTTTATGTGATGGAAAAACAGAGATGGGAGGTCTAAAAAGGGAAATGAGACAGAGGGAGGGGGTGTCTTACTTTTACTTTTAAGTATTCCATTTTCTATTTAGCTTTTATAACATTTTTAGTATTCTGATTTATTTAAAATTGTATTTGTTTGTTGTGTATGTGTGACCTTGCACTTTGGATCTGTGTAAAATACATTAACTGTCACTGTTGTCAAGAGTGTTTAATAAACAATTCATGTGTCAATGTCTACATGTCTCATTAATAAGTATAGTGATCAATAAAAAGTCAATAATTGAATGCATAGGTTTTTAACAAGTAATTTCAATTTAAATGTTACACTGAGTGAGAAAAACGCTGTAATATAATTGGTAAATATCCATAAATAAGTCAAGCACTTGATATAACCATGCCATTATATGTCAAGTATTGTTTTACTTTGTAAGTTTTACAAATGTAAGTAAGTACTAACTGATTCTGAGGACAGACAGATGGACATTTTATTATTACACTAGTATTTATTATTTCCCATAGTAGTACTTATCATGCCAGTCTTTGTGATACAGGAAACTTGGTCAAATTAAAAATGTGGTTTTTCAATCCAAAGATGAATGTATCCCACATAATTAATTTCTATGAATATTATTTTTTCTTACTGCATTGTAAAATGGCTGTCATGATACATTTGGAAATAAATAAATGACATACAGTGTAAGCAGCAAAAAAGTCTGACATTTTTGACTGTTTGAACACCACTGCACCGAGTTGTTCCAGTTCCCACAAGTGGCCTATATTATAATTAAACATATTAATTAGTAATCTAACATTTCTTGTAGGTGTGAATGTGAGTATTATCTGTCTACCAGCATATAAGTCATAACATTAAAACAAATCGTGTTGTAACGTTAAAATTATCTCATTCAAACTAGAAAAGCTATTACAACAAACTGATAAATATATTTTGTCCTGTGGGGGAAACACACTGAAGCTTACAGTGTGGTATCACCATCATGTTCCTGTAATCTTCAATCTGGGGATTACTGACTATCAAACTGCGTTTTCAAACCAGTTCATGTTAAATCTAACATTAGTGGAGACGGGAAGTCTTTTCCAGCGGATTCATCTGTGACAGGAGAAACGGCCTGAGTCACCGTCAGCAGCCGTGTGTTTACCTCCACCGAAAACCTCTCTGATTAAAACTAAACGAATCACAAAAATGCAGCGATTTTAGTTTTATTCAATCATCACACGTCTCTGCTTACTGGAACATCACTGTCACGTTTAATACAGATCACTTTTAGCCATTTTAGGAGACGAAATGTGAAGAAAACTCGCTGCGAGTTGTACAAAGTGACGGTGTATTATTGAGGTTTGACGCCTCCCGGATTTAAATAAATGAGTCCTCGTCGCCAAACATAAGCTCATTCTGAAGGGGAAAACGTTTTCTCACTGCTACAATAACAATTGTGGTCTAAAATGTTTCTCTAATATGATTTTTATCCCCAAAATGTGGAAGAGAAAACACAAGTGTCGCCACATTTCAGCCGGGCGGCAGAGCGGCTGTGTGTGTTGCCTCTCCACGGTTCTCATGTGCTTTATAAGTCCCGCCTCCTCTCAGCTCGGACACCTTCAGACAAACACAGCAGAGCGCGAGACACAAAGATGGCAGAAGAAGCTCCAGCAGCGGCCCCGGCAAAAGCCCCGGCAAAAGCCCCGAAGAAGAAGGCGGCTCCCCGTCCCAAGAAGGATGGACCCACCCTCCCGAAGCTCATCATCGGCGCCGTGGCCGAGTCCAAGGAGCGCAAGGGGATCTCGCTGGCGGCGATCAAAAAGGTTCTGGGCGCTAAAGGCGTTGATGTGACCAAGGCCAACAAACGCATCAACACCGCCGTGACCAAACTGGTGACCGCAGGGAAACTGAGCCAGACGAAAGGGACCGGGGCGTCCGGCTCCTTCAAGCTCGCCAAGGCGGAGCCCAAAGCAGCTAAACCTGCGAAGAAAGTGGTGAAGAAGAAAGCCCCCGCCAAGGCCAAGAAACCCGCTGCCAAGAAAGTTACAGCGGCGAAGAAACCGGCCGCTAAGAAACCAGCAGCCAAGAAAGCAGCGGTTAAGAAATCCCCGAAGAAGAAGGCACCAGCGAAGAAGGCTGTCAAAAAGCCAGCAGTGAAGAAGAGTCCCAAGAAGACCCCTGTTAAAAAGGTGAAGACCGTGAAGAAGACCGCTGTGAAGAAAGCTCCAGCAAAGAAAGCTGCAGCTAAGAAGTCCAAGAAGTGAAGCGGCTCCTTAATCCAGCACTCAGTGCGCCAAAGGTTCTTTTAAGAACCACCACAACTTCCACTAAAGAGCATTTCCTTCTTTATAATGTCAGTTTTCAGGCATAATATTTTTATTATGCGAGACACAAACACATCTTCATACTTTAAAATCAAATTACTTTTTTGCAAATGAAATATCTAAAGATGAGACTAACATCTTGTGCAGTTTTTTGCCAGTATTAAATGTCCCCACAAGGAGAGGAATAATGAACCTTACTGTTATTCCTTCTACTGTCACTACATTTGTACTTTTCACTACACTTTATTTGTCTGAGATACTTTACAGACTATAATTATTTATACTGAACATATTGTAAACAATGCATTCTTACAGCATAACATAGTTTAAAAATGTTTACAGTAATGTGTTAATGTATCTGGAATAATCCAGTAACACAGCAGATCTGCATAATGAGTACTTTTACTTTTTAGCTCACGTTACTTTCTTTTAATGAAACAACATTTTGAGTAGTACTACTTTTACTCATGTAAAGGATCTGATGCTTTTTGTGTTTGTGTTGCTGATAAACTGTCAGAAATTAAATCAGTTTAATTATTTATAATTCTACAGGTTTGTTAAATGAAATAAGATATAAATTTGAAAGTTATTATACTAATTCAACTTTATTAAGATCTGTAAGACATTTTTAATATACATTTTTCTTCAAGAAACAAGAATCAAAATAGTCAAACAGCAACTTCATTTGAGTGTTCAATAACTATAAAAATATTATGATTGTTGTATTATTATTATATAGAATTTGTATCGTTTTGTAAAAGGAGGAAGTATATAAACATAACATTTAAATTATGAAAGACATTTCTTTCTTTCTTTCTGAGGCCGTTAGCAGCCGCTGTGGAGGATTGGTCAGTTTGAACTTTCATTGTCCAATAGCTGATGAGCTACAGCGCGCGCTCCTCCCGGCCTGGACCAATCAGCGCTGCCGTGGCTCCGGCAGTTCCTTTATAAAGCGGCTGTTAGCGGTCCGACAGTATTCCCGCTTTCGCAGTGAACACAGAGAAGACTGATAAACTACAATGGCCAGAACCAAGCAGACCGCCCGTAAATCCACCGGAGGCAAAGCTCCCAGGAAGCAGCTGGCGACTAAAGCTGCCCGTAAGAGCGCCCCGGCCACCGGCGGAGTGAAGAAGCCCCATCGTTACAGGCCCGGTACCGTGGCTCTGAGAGAGATCCGTCGCTACCAGAAGTCCACTGAGCTGCTGATCCGCAAGCTGCCCTTCCAGCGCCTGGTGAGGGAGATCGCTCAGGACTTCAAGACCGACCTGCGCTTCCAGAGCTCCGCTGTCATGGCTCTGCAGGAGGCCAGCGAGGCTTACCTGGTCGGTCTGTTCGAGGACACCAACCTGTGCGCCATCCACGCCAAGAGGGTCACCATCATGCCCAAAGACATCCAGTTGGCCCGCCGTATCCGCGGAGAGAGGGCATAAACTGATCCCAGACCTGTTTACACCAACAACGGCTCTTTTAAGAGCCACCTCACTTTCTCTACAGAGCTTCTTCCTCTGCTGCTCCTGATGAATTACATATTTATATTTAGTATAGTAATTAAAATTAAAGAGCTTTTTCATAAATACGTTATTTAGATATTCTGAGTATCAAGCTATACTTCCAAATACAATGTCTGGTTCCATAATTTTATATTCTGAGAAGCTCCTGCTTTGCTATGAAGTCAGTAAGTACCGGTAGTCACCAAACTAATAGTCTACAATAAAATCCACTTCTGTATCTTCAACTTATTTTTCCGTATTTCCACAGCAATAGATTCTATTGACAACAGAATCACAGGATATTTCTAGTTACAGTAACTTGTAACTGATGCAGGATCAATAGATTTCCTGTCAAAGCTGATCCTGGTTTGTTTCTGAAATCTCTTATTGGACCTGTGCGTAACATTAAGTCAAATTCCTTGTATGTTGGCTAATAAATTACACTTCTGAACAGCAGGTGGCGCTGTTTATTCTGTTCAACTGATGCACTTTACTGGTATCAGTTCAGTAAGCGGAGTTTTAGTGGTAATCATGTTTAAGGGTCACTAGAGGTTTGTGTGTCTGCTGTAAAATATAATTCACAATACAGAGTAAAAGGAAGGGGCTCTTTAGTGAGGTGTGTGGCTCTTAAAAGAGCCTTTGTTGTATTTGTTGGTTCTGGGTGTTTACTTCTTGGCGGGCTTCTCGGTCTTCTTGGGCAGCAGGACGGCCTGGATGTTGGGCAGCACGCCGCCCTGAGCGATGGTCACTCCGCCCAGCAGCTTGTTAAGCTCCTCGTCGTTACGGACGGCCAGCTGCAGGTGGCGGGGGATGATCCTGGTCTTCTTGTTGTCGCGGGCAGCGTTACCAGCCAGCTCCAGGATCTCGGCAGTCAGATACTCCAGCACAGCCGCCAGATAGACGGGAGCTCCGGCACCGACACGTTGGGCATAGTTACCCTTCCTCAGCAGCCTGTGAACACGGCCAACTGGGAACTGAAGCCCGGCCCGGGAGGATCGGCTCTTTGCCTTTGCTCTAGCCTTACCGGCACCTTTACCGCGTCCAGACATTTTACTGGTTTATTCTTCAAGAGAGTCGAAAAAAGAGTGAAACTAGGAGAGAGAACACCGCCTTATATGGCGACACAGCTGCTCGTTCATTGGTTGGAATACGTTACCGTGATCGCCCAATCAGAAAAGAGGTTCTGTCAAGTTCTTGTATTAACTACAAGACTTCCGCTTTGCGCTGTAAGGGGTTTTCAGAATAAAACGTGACAGCTCAGAGCATATTTCACTGTAAAAAGAAAAGTTTTCCGCTTCAAATGAAATTCATCCTGCAGTGTGTTTAGAAGAGGAAGACTCCATGTTGATGAGAGATATACATACATGCTTCCAAAGCTAATATACGTATAATGAATATATAATATGTATCTAATATCTAATTAATTAATAATAATAAATATAATATATAATATAATATAAATATAATAATAAAAATAATATATTTTTTTGCTTTCAGAGACAAAAACCTGAATTGAAACTCTTCCTCTCTGTGTGTAGTAGAAATCACAATATACATTGATTCATTTCATTTTGAATGGAGTCAATTGTTCCTTTTAAATATTGTTATACTTCTTTTGAACATGATGGCATTTATTTTGAAATTAGACCCATTAACCTGCCTTTTATGTTTTGTTTTTTGTTGTTTGTTGTTTTTGTTTTTTTCTTCACTACAACAAACAGCTCCTCTGAAAGTTGAAATCTATTTTGATGCGACATGTGGAGTCACTGAAGGGAATCTCATCATCTGATTTAACTTCTTGCTGAAACTGAGCAGTCAGGACTCAGGTAACATTAACCTTATGTTATATTAACAGGAGTTATTTTGTGAAATAGTAATTGAATTTATTGGCAGTGGTGGAAAGTAACTAAGTACATTTACTAATCAAGTGAACATGAATACAACTCTGGGATAATTGTACTTTACTTGAGTATTTCCATTTTCTGCTCTACATTTGTTTGATAACTTTAGTTACTTTGCATATTCAGATTAATAATAGAAAATACAATCAATAAATTAATTCTAAAATTAGACTTTATTGATCCCCAGCGACATATTCACAAGCTACCCAGCAGTATATAAAGTAATTCAAATTAGCTCCACCTCTACACATTAATGTAGTAAAATATACATTATTCTGAAATGGCCCATCCTGCATAATGCCTTACTTAGAGTACTTTTCCACTGTGGTATTGCTACTTTTTTTTCTTTTTTACATATTTTATTAGTGGAAGTATCCAATATAGACACACTATTTAAAGTTCCAGTATTTCCATTTTTTCATATTTAACACATCACAATATAAAACATAAATAAATAAACAACAAAAACAAACCCAAACATTCAAACAACCAAGGTAGCCTTAATCTTCAATTAAGTAAAACTCTATAGTACAGCCATTTTGTAATTTTACTGTGAAACTACGGTATGGTGTCAATTAGACAGACATGGGAAGAACAGAGGGCCAGGCAAGTGAAGACATTTGAACAGACAGGCGAGTCTCGTTCAGGAGGCAACACAGACAGGTTGCCATTTCTTAGTGAAATAATCATTATATCCTCTAAGTGCATATTTCTTTTTTTTTTTTTTTTCTTCCCCCCAAGGCTCAGGAAAAACATCACACCCTTTAGCCAGGCAGACCTAGAAGAAGAGGTGGGAGATTTCCAGGCAAAAAGTATCCTACGATGCACCAAAACAGTGGTGAAGGCACTAATGTCCTTTTCTTTAGTGCCATGTAAGTTAGGTTTGGCTGGGACTCTAAAATGTGTGTGTGTGTGTGTGTGTGTGTGTGTGTGTGTGTGTGTGTGTTTTTTAACGGTTGTACCTTTAACTCTAAAACTTCAGTTAGAACATCAAAAACATAGCACCAAAAATCTGAGTCTGCTTGTTGATAACCACAACGGTTGCAACTTGAGTCGTGATCTGGAAATATTTCAGAACTTAACTTTAATCTGAATAAGTCTGGCACGAGATGTAGGTGTCCTATTCAGTGCACCTACCCACCAATCCTCTGCTTATTAAAGTCCTTGAGCTACTTAAGTACTGTAGGCCTTGTATTTGAGTACATATTGCATGTAAATCAGACTTCATTAATGTGATCATCACTACTTGAGCTTGTACTTTATACACCTATATTACTCTTTTGCATTTCTTTTGATGCCCTCTAAAAGATCACCGTTTATACATTAGTTTATTGCAATGAATAACATGTTATTGTATCATGATTGTAGTCAAGTATGTTTAGTTTTGTAAACCTCAACCTCCAACTAAATAACCATTAAAGCCTGGAGGTCCTGCAGATGCTAAGTTATTAGACAAAGACTTGAAAGTGGCAGGAAAACAGCTCTTAGTTGAAGCAGTGGGCGGCTCTTAAAAGAGCCTTTGTGTTGTTGGATGAACAGCGGGTTTACTTGGAGCTGGTGTACTTGGTCACGGCCTTGGTGCCTTCAGACACGGCGTGCTTGGCCAGCTCACCGGGCAGGAGGAGGCGAACGGCGGTCTGGATCTCCCTGGAGGTGATGGTGGAACGCTTGTTGTAGTGAGCCAGACGAGAGGCCTCACCGGCGATGCGTTCAAAGATGTCGCTCACAAAGGAGTTCATGATGCCCATAGCCTTGGAAGAGATACCGGTATCAGGGTGGACCTGCTTCAGGACCTTGTACACGTAGATGGCGTAGCTCTCCTTCCTGGTCCTTCTCCTCTTCTTGCCGCTCTTGGTGGCTTTAGAGACAGCTTTCTTGGAGCCCTTCTTGGGCGCTTTGACGGTTTCTGGCATGTTTGCTTCGGTCGAGTTTCTCTGAAACTTGTGGCTCGCTTTCACGCCGAACGCTTCATTTATATGCGCGTGATGCAAATCAGCGTGCGCTGTTGCTCGCACAGGATTGGCTGAGTTGTTGTGCTAGAGACTGAGCATGCGCGAACACAATAACCGTCCTAAACTTGTCACTGTGGTCTGAGGAGGTTTTTGAAATGTCGGACTTGAAACTGTGAGGAGAATATTGATCATGTATTGATAGGTTGTAATAAATTCAGACAGAACGACAGATTGAAAGACAGATTTATTGATCAAGCCCAATATCACTAATCACAGATTTGCCTCCTGACCACTGTACAATGAACACAATTCAACACATAACAATACAGGTAATACGGAATATAATAAATAAATTACATGATGGTTGTACTTCAATAAGAATATTTATATTATTTATTTTGATAGATTAGACGTATTAAAATACCACAATTCTGAGGAATGTTTGCTCGTGAATGAAACATTTTTGCTAATATTTCCAAATCATTTGAATGTCTAATATATCAGTGTTAATTTCTTTATTCACTGATTCATTTTATTTTCATTCCTATTTGAAAACCTGCAGCATCACTGTCTGAATGAGCACAATGTTTTCATATAATCTGTTACTCAAAGTGATATAAATAGTTATCCAAGTTTATAGACTGGTTTTAATTTAAGGTGTATTTAACATGATTAGAGGAACTAACAGGATTTAACAAAATGTACTTTATGACAACTTCTGTCCTTTATGTGGATCATTTTAATTTGTAAGGATTGATTCTTGCTCCTGATTATAGTTTTGTCGAAGTAGTTATTTTCTATATTTATATATTCATGAGAGAACAGGAGTAACTCTTTAGATGAAGTGGGTGGCTCTTAAAAGAGCCTTTGGGTTTTAGTATCAGCGGGTCAGGATCAGATTTAGCCTCCGAAGCCGTACAGGGTGCGGCCCTGTCTCTTCAGAGCGTACACCACATCCATGGCGGTGACGGTCTTCCTCTTGGCGTGCTCGGTGTAGGTGACGGCGTCACGGATCACGTTCTCCAGGAACACTTTCAGCACACCGCGAGTCTCCTCGTAGATCAGACCGGAGATACGCTTCACTCCGCCGCGGCGAGCCAGACGGCGGATGGCGGGTTTGGTGATTCCCTGGATGTTATCACGGAGCACTTTACGGTGACGCTTGGCGCCTCCTTTACCGAGTCCTTTGCCTCCTTTGCCGCGGCCACTCATGGTTACTTCGGGATTGTTAGATCGTCGAATAAGTTGATAGGTGTCCGCCCGTCAGTATTTACAGCTTCTCTGCGGACGTAAAGGAGGACAGAGGACGCGACCTTCGGTGGGCGGGGCTAAACTCAGCAGCTCCGCCTACATCTTCAGCAGTAAGCTTAAAGTGAAAATTATTCCTTGTGATTGACTTTATTTTAATGTTTTTCATATATTTTATAACAAAAATAAGAACAACAATAATATTCTTAATTGTACAGATGAATTGATGTTTTAGTTTATTTTTATTGTTTAGTTTTAATCTACTGTCAATAATCCACAATTACCTTCAATAAACACAACTATTATTATTATTATTCTTAGTGGTAAAAGCAGTTGTAAAAGTAGAGCTACATCTACTTACATTTTTAATTTAGTGTTTAATTACTTTTATATCATGCTTTTTAAGCCTTTTTTATGTATGTAGCGCTACAAAGCAGAATAGAATCTAACATTACAGACATTTAAAATAACTTCTAATAAGAATTTCTTTATTTAAACTTACACACTACGAAACAGTCAAATTAATACTGACAGATATACTGACAGACGAATGACAGGAACGGCACAGAACAAAATGTCAAACACAATAATACCAGAAATGTTGCTGAAACATGCAGAAACTGAGACAGATGTCCATAATTCATGAATATTATATCACATTTGTTCGCCTTATAACAAAGTTTGAATTAACAATAAAAAGGAAACACTATTTATGATTTGCTCATTAATGATCTCAGCTTTAATTGGAAACATGTTGACATTTTCTTTATTTGACTGTTCTTGGCTTCATTTTAAGTTATAAAGGTTTTGATGATAGTTTAAAAGCCACAATAAAGCCAATAATAAAGTTTGCATACTGAAAGTTATCTGAAAGAGTCCTGTTGTACTTGTTATTTAATGTGACCGCAGTATTTGTGTCCAGACTCGGATCTTGTATGGATGATGTTTCCATGTTCCCCTCACAGTTTTGGATATATAACACGCTGTTTTCAATGTCTTTATTGTGACCATTTATATTACTGTATTTAGCCAATGCTTTTATCTAAAGTTACTAACAGTAAGTGTATTCTGTCATGTGGATACAACTCAAGAGTTTGAGAATGTGATTTTCCTTCATAATAATGGGGAAATGTAGTTATTGAAGGAAGAAGCTCTTTAGTTAGGTGTGTGGCTCTTAAAAGAGCCGTTGTTTTGTTTTAGTCGGTTCGGGTGTTTACTTCTTGGCGGGCTTCTCGGTCTTCTTGGGCAGCAGGACGGCCTGGATGTTTGGCAGCACGCCGCCCTGAGCGATGGTCACTCCGCCCAGCAGCTTGTTAAGCTCCTCGTCGTTACGGACGGCCAGCTGCAGGTGGCGGGGGATGATCCTGGTCTTCTTGTTGTCGCGGGCAGCGTTGCCAGCCAGCTCCAGGATCTCGGCGGTCAAGTACTCCAGCACAGCCGCCAGATAGACGGGAGCTCCGGCACCGACACGTTGGGCATAGTTACCCTTCCTCAGCAGCCTGTGAACACGACCCACCGGGAACTGAAGCCCGGCCCGGGAGGATCGGGTCTTTGCCTTTGCTCTGGCCTTACCGGCACCGGTCTTTCCGCGTCCAGACATTTTCCTTTACTTTCTTCTATGAGTGCGAGAAGAATATGTCGAACAAATCGCCAAAACCGGCTTTATATTACCACCGATCTGCCCCCTGATTGGTCAGATTGAGCGTAACCATGATCCAATCAGAAAAGAGTTTGCGTCAAGTTCCTGTATTAACCACAAGGCTTCCGCTTTATACTGCAAGGGATTTCAAAATAAAACTTGGCAGATTAAATTGGATAATTCCAAAGTACCCATCATCTTGTTATTATTCCCTTTCTTTTTCTGTAAGTTGCCATTGTATTTTTTTTAATTTGCTTAATAAAAGTTTGAGTCTCTCTGATCATTAACATTACAGAAACTCACAATAAACACAATCTGTTCTTTTCTGTTGTCGGTTGGACACGTCTGATTTTCCTCTTGTTGCCTCAAATATCAAATATGCTGCTGCTTGTCTTTAACAAAACACTTAGGACTAGATGTCTTTGTCATTAAGTTGTGTTTTGTTTTGTTTTCCATGTACACTGTAAATCCATTTAGCTATAGTGTGGCCTGCTGTGACTGCATGTTCACCCAAAACCAAAAACATCAGCTTTATCATTAATAATAATATTTCTGTCTCTAAGTCAAATTGTTGTTGCGCTTGTAGTATATTTAATCTGCTGCATGTGATGATGTGTGAGGGACACATCTGAAGTATTACATGCTAACTTTGTCACACAGCAGCTGCAAAGAATAAACCTTAAACAATAATAATTATCACCACCAAAACTTTGTTACTGGTGTTAAACTTTGTGTTCATGATAAATAAAAAAAATTAATAATAAAAAGAAATTATTTACATACAAGTGAAATAAATAGGTTTATATAGAAAGCAACAATGACCAACATACAAGGTCTAGTATATACAAATATAGCTGTATGGTGGTCAGATGTAAATCAATAACAGTCAGATAATGTTCTGTTTCTGGGTGAGTGGTTATTTCATTGTGAATTATAGTGACTCATTAAAAATACAACTTGATTCAATAAACAATAGGAGACTTTTGTAAATGACAAGACAAAAATAAGGGGATGATCCCTTAATATATTTGTTATACACAGTTCAGAACCACCTCACTGTGGTAATAATATTACGTCAGGTATGGTGAGACTTCTGATCAGTTTTAATACCAAACACCATGTCCACTATTTAAAACACACAAGTGATATGTGCACACACACGAATTATAGGTCAAATATTGCTAAATTTGTGTTTGAGAATTTTTGTGAGGAGGACCCATCAATGTGGAAATAAAACAGCACTTCTGTATCTTTAAACATTGAAGTTTACTACAATGGGGGATCCATATATGAATATAATAAGTGATTAAAATAAGTAATTAATCAGGAGCAGCAGAGGAAGAAGCGCTGTAGAAAAAGTGAGGTGGCTCTTAAAAGAGCCGTTGTTGGTGTAAACAGGTCTGGGATCAGTTTAAGCCCTCTCTCCGCGGATACGGCGGGCCAACTGGATGTCTTTGGGCATGATGGTGACCCTCTTGGCGTGGATGGCGCACAGGTTGGTGTCCTCGAACAGACCGACCAGGTAAGCCTCGCTGGCCTCCTGCAGAGCCATGACAGCGGAGCTCTGGAAGCGCAGGTCGGTCTTGAAGTCCTGAGCGATCTCCCTCACCAGGCGCTGGAAGGGCAGCTTGCGGATCAGCAGCTCAGTGGACTTCTGGTAGCGACGGATCTCTCTCAGAGCCACGGTACCGGGCCTGTAACGATGGGGCTTCTTCACTCCGCCGGTGGCCGGGGCGCTCTTACGGGCAGCTTTAGTCGCCAGCTGCTTCCTGGGAGCTTTGCCTCCGGTGGATTTACGGGCGGTCTGCTTGGTTCTGGCCATTGTAGTTTATCAGTCTTCTCTGTGTTCACTGCGAAAGCGGGAATACTGTCGGACCGCTAACAGCCGCTTTATAAAGGAACTGCCGGAGCCACGGCAGCGCTGATTGGTCCAGGCCGGGAGGAGCGCGCGCTGTAGCTCATCAGCTATTGGACAATGAAAGTTCAAACTGACCAATCCTCCACAGCGGCTGCTAACGGCCTCAGAAAGAAAGAAAGAAAGAAAGAAATTAAAAGCCTTTGCAAACGAAAGTGTATATTACATTAATATAGGTTATTCAATACTTTAAGATTAGGACAGAAAAGTAGGCTACAAATAAACAGAGAAAAGTACAAAGTAAATGATTACAAGTATATAGAATAAAAAATAAGGCTAGAAATGAAAATAGAAATTATACAAGTTCAAATGAAAGAAATGCAAAAACCAAGCAACGTTGGTTACGTATTGTAACCCCAGATTCTATGAGTATAGGTGCAGCCCTCTAAGGCTATCTAGTGGGTTTATCCCTCGCGCGCATGCGCAGCACTGAAAAAAAAGGTATGCGCCTCATCAACGGTCGGTGTATAAATTGGACTGAGACCGTGCAATCGGCTCCCAGATTAGCTTTTTTCTTCAGCCATCCAGGAAGCCACTGAGGCCCAGATCTTAGAGGGCTGCGCCTATACTCATAGAATCTGGGGTTACAATACGTAACCAACGTTCTATTTCGTATAGGCTTCGCCCTCTAAGGCTATCGCTAGTGGGTTAAGGGCGAAGCAGGATATAGTCTATGCCTCACTGGGTCCGTCCGGTACCACAAGCATAACACACCCTGATCCAATAAAAAGAGAACAAAAACACAAGCCATGGCGCCGCGTCATGCGTAATGGCGCAGCGCAGACAACCTCACCACAGGCACTCAAGTGACACAAGCACAGTAAAAACCTGACATTCACCGTGAGGGAAGGAAGGCTGGGAAACAATAAAATAAAGCCTACTGCTGTGACAAGCAAGGACGAAGGTTACGAACTGTAACAGGCCAGCGAAAACAGAGTAGGTTAAAAACACAGCTCTCCACATGCCGACAGGAAAGAGGAGAGAGCGCACAGACAAATCACCGACCCAATCACTCTGACAAAACACTCAGTACAGAGTGCGTCATAGAAAAACGGGAAACATCCCGCAGATAAAAACGAATGAAAGAACAGGGGGAAGACCAGGAAACTGCAGTGCATATGTCTCCCACTGTCATACCTCCATGCAGAGCCGTGGAAGATGAAATTCCTCTTGTAGAATGCGCCCTGATGTTCTCCGGGGGGTCCCTTCCAGAGGAAAGATACGCTTGTGAAACAGCTTCACACATGACTAAAGTTGGATGTGGTCACATGGTCATGTGTAATTTCCTCGTTAGTATAGTGGACAGTATCTCCGCCTGTCACGCGGAAGACCGGGGTTCGATTCCCCGACGGGGAGTACTTATTATTTGCTATAGTTGTATTTTTCTACTATACTTTTGGCCACATTTAGGTTCCCGGTGGCGCTGTTTCCACTTTCAAGAAAAAAATAAAGGAGGTTAAAAATCAAAGCAATCTAAAATCTAAATGTAAAAGGTTAATAAAACAAGAGATACGAATAAAAATAGAGAGACACTAGCTGTAGGCCTATATGAGGTTAAGCAAATATGTAGATTAAAAAGGTTTTATTTAAAAGGATTTAAAAGTAGATTAAAAAGGGCCATTCTGCATAATAACAACATCTACTGAATGTCTTCATTATGTTGAATTTGTGATGCTCACACAAAGAAACGTGATTTTGAGTTAAAAGTCTTTATCAACTGTATGGATGAAATCAAGCCTGAGCTTCAACTGATAAAGCATCTAAGTTATGTAGAAGCACGTGAGTTTACTGTAGCCTACACAAGAGACACTATTTAATGTTGATAGAAGGAAGAATGTATTTCTAAAAGATATTGATAAAAACGGTGTCATCACCTTCCATTTTTTTAATCTGTTGATTTTTTTGGTCGGATCTTTAACTGTCAGAAGGTTCACAATTATTACACACGTTTTTAACCACATGTCTGTCCGTGATGATTATAAATTGATTGAATGTGGTCACATGGTAATTTACGCCTTCCTCGTTAGTATAGTGGACAGTATCTCCGCCTGTCACGCGGAAGACCGGGGTTCGATTCCCCGACGGGGAGTACTTATTATTTGCTATAGTTGTATTTTTCTACTATACTTTTGGCCACATTTAGGTTCCCGGTGGCGCTGTTTCCACTTTCAAGAAAAAAATAAAGGAGGTTAAAAATCAAAGCAATCTAAAATCTAAATGTAAAAGGTTAATAAAACAAGAGATACAGAGAGATAGATGAATTTGTGATGCTCACACAAAGAAACGTGATTTTGAGTTAAAAGTCTTTATCAACTGTATGGATGAAATCAAGCCTGAGCTTCAACTGATAAAGCATCTAAGTTATGTAGAAGCACGTGAGTTTACTGTAGCCTACACAAGAGACACTATTTAATGTTGATAGAAGGAAGAATGTATTTCTAAAAGATATTGATAAAAACGGTGTCATCACCTTCCATTTTTTTAATCTGTTGTTTTTTTTGGTCGGATCTTTAACTGTCAGAAGGTTCACAATTATTACACACGTTTTTAACCACATGTCTGTCCGTGATGATTATAAATTGATTGAATGTGGTCACATGGCAATTTACACCTTCCTCGTTAGTATAGTGGACAGTATCTCCGCCTGTCACGCGGAAGACCGGGGTTCGATTCCCCGACGGGGAGTTCTTTTCAATATGGTTGTAATAAAGTTTTGGTCATATTTGGGTTTCCGATGGCGCGGTCTATCTATCTATCTATCTATCTATCTATCTATCTAATTAAGCCAGCTAATTCATAGTCCGTGAAGGCAGCAATAAGTCAACATTAACGGACAGTCCGTGAAGGCAGCGTGAAAGACGAACCTTACGTAGTAGTCACGTGATTGCGTAAACAGAAACAAACATGGCGCCGCGAAAGTGAGGAAATCTGTTGTGAGTGTTTCTAAACTGAATATTGTTTGGTTTATTGTTGTTTTATGTAGCTGTTGAACAAATAAAGACACAACGACACGATGTGCTCTTTAACTTAACGGTTAATTAATCAGAAAATCGAAAATACGAACTTTATTTGCAGTTTTTAGTGTCTTGTGTGTTCCGTTTGTTTCCATATCAACCGATGTTTTCGCGCTGTGAAAGATAAGTGATAGAGAAGATATTTGCTGTGAGTGACCCTTTAACTATGAGCTGGACCGATCAGTATATGAATTGATCTGCTTTCAGTCATTTCAGCCTTCTCTCTAAGCTCTTTTTTCAACTTTAACACAAAGGTCAGTTAGTTTGGGGTCCACGCTCGTGCTATCCCCTCACACCGACCCGCCGGACAGATGAGAGGAAGAAGACGACGCTCTTTATCATCAGGTAAATCAGGTAACTACTGCTGAGAGTGGGCGGGGATGGTGCTCTGTCATTAGCTTTGCTGCAGTTTAGGGTTTAAATTTAATACGTATAGTCTGAAACCGTGTAATTGAAGCAGTGATTTAGCAGTGGTTCAGTCTAAATCCAGCAGGTCTGTCTTGTAGCATTTCAAAAAAGTAAAGAAAAGTAGGAAGGTGAGCTACATGCGAATTTCACACCTTAATACTGGCATGATAGAAAACCAGCAGAGATTGGAGTGTTGAGAAACTGGGTTGAAAACTGCTGGGTCATATGGATTTGAAATGTAACACTTGAATCTTTTTTGTGTCTCTGTTGGTCAAAGTTTCTCAGGAGCAGCCCAGGATGGCTCTGAGGAAGCATATAATCAAGGATGCCAATGACATTCCCTCTGGAAGCCAACAGATTCAGGAAGACACACAGGAGGACGAAGCTCTCGACGACAGAGACGATAATGTAAAGAAATTAGCTAGAATCAGCTGAGATAAATAAAGGTTCAGGTTCAGACAGGATCATATGTCTAAACCCAGGAGTTACACTACTTCTACAGCGTTGCTCTGGTTCAGTAACTGAAAGCTATGTCTTGTTCTAACACTTCAGCAGGTGTAGCTCAGGGATTAGTTACTGTTTTCATTTGTTATTTACTTTCCAACCACAGTTTTTCCCAGACTGTCCCAAATTTAAATTTGGTCATTGGATGAAGCTTGAAATGAGCCTCTGCAGGTTTCCTGTAGGTGCCTGCTGACATTGTTGAACGTATTTTTAACAAAGCAGATCTGATGATTCACCTGCGGCTGGATAGTAAATTATGAGTGATAATTGTGTGATAGTTTGAACACAGTTTGTTGAATTCTTCAGCTAAAAAAAAGGGGAAGTCGGGGAAATGACGGCACTAAAACTTTGACTGCTTGTTTGTTCTTCCAGGACGAGCTCTCATCATCACTTCTGCCACCATCATCATCATCGAGAGAGAAACGCAAGAGAGAGAGGGAAAACAAATCCAAACCCAAAGGTACATAACATGATATGTAGGGCACCAAAATCATTACAAAAAATTGACTTTTAATGATGTTTTAGTTTTTAATTTGTGCAGGTTAAACATTGTTTAAGACTTTTTAAATAAAGTGAATTGAACTAGAAATAATTCTGAACTGTCTGAATAATTCTGAAAGATTTAAATCCAAATGTTGTTAGTGTGTATTGATGTCAAGGCTCATTTTATGTGTCACACCATCACTACACATTGAACTGTATGTAGGATGTGTTGTTGTAATGGTGACCACCAGAACTTTATTGAAGCTGCTGTAACTCTGTTTGAGATGCTAAGTTATTGATACCATCAAAAGTGTCAAGTGTATTAATAAAAGTAGAGCTTAAAACCTAATAAAAATCAAATCTGTACTAATGAAGTCACTGTATTAGTCACATTTAAAGTCAGCGTAAGAGGCAGGATTTTTGTGAATCTGTAATCAATACCACCCTGACTTTTGACATGGTAACCCTGTCGGTGTTGTTCTCAGAGATGACGGAGGAGGAGATGATGGACTTGGCCCTGCGACTCAGTGAACAGGAAGCCAGCATCACTGCGCTCAAGCTGCAGAGAGAGGAAGAGGCTGTGATGAAGGCCATCCAAGAGAGTGTGAGCACAGAGTTGTTGTTTCTTAAATCCAACATTCATGAAGCTTAAAATATTTTAGAGACGTGTTGATGGTCATTTTGGAGGGTGGAGTTTGTGCTGCTGTTGGATTGCATTGCGTTATACTGACAGGTGTTTCTATTATTTCGTCCATCCCATTTATATCAATGAGGGTAGGCAAAATACCAGAAACACCTCTCTGTGTACTCTAATACAGTTCGACAGCAGGACAAACTGCAGCTGCGATTGTTTTGGGTCTTGGATCGGTTCTGTATCCTCCATGCTCCTGGTCCTCTCATGTTTTTACCCCCTTTATTAAGAGACTATGTTGGTATTTGCAGGATAAGTTATGCTACTCAGAATATTATTTGTTAGAATCAGCTTTATTGGTCAGGTATGAACACGTGCAAGGAGTTTGACTGATGGTTTAAAGGTTTCAGAGCAATTTACAGGAAGATAGAAACAGACCTACAGCTAAAAACAAGGACGACAACAAATCCGAGCTAAGATACGTAAATATAAAATTAGAGCTATTATGTAGAAAAATAGATAAATATATATATATAAAGCAACAATGACCATTATATACAAGTCTAGTGTTTCTGTACATTGTAAACAAATAGAAATAGTGCATAGTGAACGTGACATCGCCTCATAGTTTTGGGCCACGTTGTCTCGGGGGAGTGTCAGAGATTTTTCACAGATTTCTAGTAGACAGTATAAAATGGGAACAGGATCATTAGAAAGTGTAATAAAGTGACTGTACATGTAATTTAATATGTCAGAAAAGTGGATTTAGTGTTAAATGGTTTGAGTGTTTTGCCTGTTTGTCCACATGTTTTGAACACAGGGCAAATGGGCAAATATCTGTATATGAATGAATAGAGGGGAGTCCTGGGGAAGTAAGAACCATGTGGATTGTTCATTTCTGAGCCTTATTAATATATATATATATATATATATATATATGTGTGTGTGTATGTATGTATGTATGTATAGACAGTGACTAAAAACGAAAAAAAGCTAATATTGTCACTTCTAAAGTTTTTCTTATATTTGTGATGAACATGTTCTAAGGTTTGGAATTACAGTTCCCATAATGCTTTGGGGGATGTTAACAGGAAGTATAATGTTGCCATGGAGTCAGGGAGTTAGCCATTGGCTAGCACCTCATTTTTTAGCCTGTATTTCTTTACATTTTGCCGAATTTGGACCAAGAAAAGTCAGTCATTATTTTATTTTGAACAGCAGCCCCCTTGTGGTTTTTCTCTCTCATAGATGGTCAGCCAGACTCAACCGTGCTCGCCTTCCCAAAGTCCAAGCCCGCTCGCTGACGCTGAAGCATCACTCAGGCTCTGCTCTCAACGGAAACTCTTGCACTCAAACAGGAAGCCGGCGTCTGCCATCAGTGAGGGAGCATCAGAGGACGGCTGCACACCAGAGACAGACCTGAACCCAGGTGAGTTACTGGAGACCACTGAGTCACTTATGTTGTTAAATATCCTACAGTGCTTAGTTTCCTTCTGCACCAACACTGACATGTACAATCAGATTCTGCTTAAGTTCCAGAGCAGGAAGGACAAATATATCAAAACGAAAATATATAATTTTGGTGTTTAATCGGAGAAACTGCCGGTATCAAGTCAAACTGCTGAAGTTCCCGTGCTGTGTTGTATTCCAAAAGGAAGTGGAGATGAAAGTAATAACAGGAATAAAAAGCGTAAGAGGAAAGCAGGAAGTCCTCTGCTGGAGATGCCAGACTTCTTTCAGGCTTCCCCCTGCAGCTCCGAGTCACTCTGCGTGGCTCTGGATTCACCGCAGGTTCGTCCTAAACATCTCTGACTTTTCTTTCCTTTAAACTTTCAGGGCTACAACTAATGACTATTTTTTTTTTTTTTTGGTTATTCAATCAATTGTTTAGTTTATAAAATGTCAGAAAACGGTGCTGGTCACAGTTTCCGAGAGCCCAAACCCACAGATATTCAGTTTACGGCTGGAACTAATGATTATTTTCATTATCGTGTCAATGTCGAAAATATTGAAAGATAGCCTGTCACAGTTTCCCAGAGGTGATGTCTTCAAAATGCACTTTGTGATGATTTAAAATAGAGAAAAGCAGAAAATCCTCACATTGGAGATGCTGGAAGTGTTTGTGCTCAATTGATTATCAAAATAGTTGGTGATTCATTTTCTTTGGTTCGACTAATTGATTAATCAACAGATGTGTTCAGCCTTAATTCAATTTGCAGTGATTATAAAACAGAGAAAAGCAGCGAATCCAAACATATGAAAAAAAGTGACATAATAATAATGATAAATTACTTAAATAAGAAATGGTTGTAGATTAATTTCCTGTGGACTGTGTGTCAGTGATAGCATTTTATTTACCGTGATGAAGGTTCTTTAAGGAACAGAGATCAGACTCAGCTAGCGAGCTCTGAGCTAAAAGAGAGGGAGTATTGGACTTCAGCTGGACACAAACACACCTCCACATGATCATGTATGTCTTTGTCTTCTCTCACCAATAAATCAGAGCTCTGACTCGACCCAGATCGACAACTGTCAGCTGCGTAAATCCCCCGTCTTCCCCTCGACTGGCTGCAGAGCCGAGGTTCACATCCCCCGGCTGAGCCAGGACCTGCTGCAGACCTGCAGGACCTCAGGGTTTGTGTTGTGCTCTCAGGACAGTTGGACCTCGCCTCGGAAGTCTCCGCCTGCTCAACCCAGGAGCCCGACGTTTCCCAAAAGCCCCAGTAACCCCACGTTGTCCAAGAGTCCTGTCTTCTCCGAGACTGATCAGGGAGACGATGGAGAGACAGAGCCGAGTCCTGAGTATTTTAAAAGTCCGGTATTTGGCAGGAATACTCAGCATGAGAGGTCTCCAAGTGCCTGCAGACCCCAAGTCAGCATCTGTAACTCAGGGTTCATGTTCTCTTCTCAGGAGAGTTTAAACTCCTCTGTGAGGTCGACGTCCTGTCGGCCTAAGAGCCCAGTATTCCCAAGTAGCCCCGGCCTTCTCGAGAACCCCCCTCCCCCAGAAGGAGAGACTGACCGAGGACGCACCGAGCAGAGTCACGGCCGCTGTACGAGCCCGGTGTTCGGCGGGACCGGACGGCGACAAAAGATTCATCTTGACGTGCAGAAACGCCCCGCGAGTCCTTCAGCTGCCGAGCTCAGAGGTTCAGGCAGTGACGGGGATTCATCTGCTGCCAGGGGTCCTGCTGGGAGCCAGAGGCAGGTGAGTTCAGGTGTCTTTTTTATTTTTTTACTTAAAACAAACATTGTTGAAAAGGAAATTAAATGAGCTTTTTAAAAGATTGTTAGCGGGACATTTTACTATGTAATGGAGACTCTGTTTCTAAATGACCTAAAACATTACATTGACATTTCTGCTTTGTTATTTATCGGCTGACACATGTGGCGATATATAACAATATAACTCCAATAAGCTAATACTGGCTGATGTACCAGGTTGTTAAACTGCACCAAAGAAGCAGCACACTGTTCTGCAACATATTTATTATATAATATTTTTATCTTTTTGTCCCATTTTCAGCCTGATGTCACCAGCAAGCACCTGATGCTGATATAAAATAAAAAAAATAATTAAAAGCCTTTTTTTATTTTTTCTTCAAAAATATTTTTACTTTACAGAATTTTATGTATAGCATCTTTTAAATCATCATTCCAACTCTACCCAAAGTGGCTCAAGTTAATCTTTTAGTCGATCATTCGAACTTTTAATGTGATCTTTGGACATTAAAGAGTGTTTTTTTTTTTTTTCTCGCAGTATTTATAACATCCAGACACTTTGTATGTTCTCTGCTCTTCCTGCTTTTGAATATAGGACAGCAACACTGATCCCAATCAAGACATCAGGTCATCTAAGTCAGGTACAGTGAAACATCACACACTCTGCTCTCTGGAGGTCTGTTCCTAATTCATCTTCATTAACAGTTTGAGGTCAGGGGTCATCATGATGAGGCTTGCTGTGAGTGATCACAGACTGTTGGTCGGTGCGTTTCTGGTGTTTAGCGATGCTGTTTTCTGGTTTATGATGATGCAGAGGAGCTGAAGGAAACATCTAAAGATTCGACCTCAGCCGAGACGGAGCTGACCAGCGATATGACGCTGCTCTGGTCTGACAAGGACGACGACGTCACGGTACGGAGGCTTTCTCACTGTTAGAAGACCAGAATACGGTCAAAGCAAGAATTTAAACCCTGCAACAAATTTAGTTTTATTTATTCTAAGGAATAATCTGTGTGTATCACAGCCTGATATATAAAGACTATTAAAAATATCAACAATGTTCATCACCATGAACACACACTGTAGTTTATTTGGACTCAGTCCCACACACACCGTCCTGCTGCCCCAAATACTCACTAGAGCACCAAATGTGGATTCATCCACCGCTGAAAATAGTCCCCAACAAATGCACTATTTCCTCCTGTTTGTTTGATAAAAATTACAGTGAGTAGCTGTTTTAGGAAATTACTGAGCCTTTTTAAACATGAAACTATATATTTGTGTTTTCAAATATAACCAATGGGCTTGGAGCTGAGAGCCACAGATAGGAAGTCAGTCTGAACATGAGATTTTTTCTTTTATAAGCATTACTCACTATTTCCTCCAGTTTTAAAAACTACAGTACATTAAGAATATCATGATTTGATATTTTGTCTATATAATCCAGCCGTAGTTCTCATTTTATTTACAGTTCAAACTGTTGAACACTTAACACTTTAGTAGTCATTTATAAATAAATCTTTGCTTCCATTATTTTTAGTGTTTCCCTACATTGGCGCTTCTTATTGTGTGTCATCGCTTACATATCTAGTTATTTCACTATGTGTCAGTTCAGTTTAAGTACTACAATCATATGACATAATGAAAATATGTGAAATGTGACACCCTGATAAGCTATCTGCAGCTTGAGAACAGGGGCCCAGACACTAAGCAGATAGAATTTAAAATATATGTTTATTAACACGTTGTCTAAATTTGAAAAAGTGCATGTATTATACGATAACATTTACAATCTAAAAAACTACTAAATGATCCCACGACATTTATTCCAACACTGGTTAAATATGTAAGATACAACAAATGGAGACGTATGGCAAATGAAGATAATAGTAAAATTTAGATGGATTTCAGAGTCATTTTCAGTTTCGATGTTTGAAATAGAAGTATGGTGAAAGTGCTCTTTTTAGGAAAATCAGCATTTGTTTGTCTGTCTTCATCGTTCCTCTGTCGCTCCGTTGCAGCCGGGGGGCTCGCCCAGCCCGGTCTTCCCAGAGGAGAGACTTGTTCATCAGGCAGACAGCCAGGCCGCCTCCCTGAACCACGTGACTGCAGCCTCTCCAGGAATGAGCGGGTCCGACTGCAGGTAGAGAAAACACCAGTCCAATAAAGCTGATACAGTTTCTGTATCACATATCAGGCTGATAAAGGAAGTTTCCTCCAGTCATAGTGAGTGTTTTTTTCTGAGTGATGAGACCCAACAAGTCGTTATTTCAGGAATCCTCCTTCCTCCTCCTGACATTTGTCACTTTAGTTTAATTTATAACAAAACATCCTATTTTTTAAACTCTTTATATATTTTGTGTGTAAAAAAAAGTACAAGTACCTCAAATTTGTACTGAAGTGCAGTACTTGAGTAAATGTAATTAGTTACTTTCCTCCACTGTGTACTTGTCTAATTAAAGAGTCCAGTTGACGGACGCCTCTTTGCTCGCTCTCACGGTCTCCGTATGTTTCCACACATCTCGCTCAGACCTTCCTCCTCTTCCTCATCCACCGGCAGACAGCAGCTTTCCACCACAGAGCGAGAACTACGGCCAATCAGCAGCCAGGACATGGTCAGCAGAGCGGAGCCTGCAGGCGGGCCGACGGTGCACTACTACTGGGGGGTTCCCTTCTGTCCACGAGGCCTGGACCCAGACACCTACACACAGGTGAAGATTGATTTCATCTGATCAATAATAATGAAGTGTTCTGCAGACTCGTTCCACTCCTTAATTGATTAGTCGATCAGTTTTGATGTTTGATTAAGTCATTGTGGTGGCACTTTACATCACAGTTTGATAATAAGGAGGAGCTCTTTGAATGACATCTAGTGGCAAATCCTCTGTTGCTTTGAGGATTACCCATAATCCTTTGCTATCGCTACTCAATGCAGGCACAAATTTACAACAGTAGGTGGCATAGTTGTCCCGTTTAGCGGGATTTAACCTGAACCTTTTCAACACAATACAAACAATAAAAATGCAAGACATTTGATATCTAATTTCTCACTTGTCTGTCTGTCCCTGTGTGTCCCTGCTGCCAGGTGATCCTGGCTCAGATGGAGGTGTATGAGAAGAGTCTGAAGCAGGCTCAGAGGAGTCTGCTGAGGAAGGCGGAGTGGGGGGAGGGCGTCCTGCCAGAGCCGGAGGTACGATGATGCTTGTAACATGGATGCTGAGTCTCTAACTGGTGTATTTATGGACTTTATTGTTTATTCTCTCATTTAATTGATTAGATCTTTGATTGAGAAGAATCGCACAGCAATCCAAACACACGTCTGACATTGCGCAGGACTCTAATCTCATACTTTTTAATTTTTTAATGACGCTTCTACAGGAAGTGTTTAAATCTTCATCAGGTAGTGTGACGTCTGATTAGAGATTGTGTACATATACACATAGTCCTTCATTTAAAATCCCACTTAAATAAAAGTACAGAAGTATTTTCAGCTAAATGTACTTAAAGTATTAAAGTAAAAGTACTTGTTTTTCCCCTCTGACTGATATATTATTATTATATTGGACATTATTAGTGTATTAATGTTATGAGCTGGTTTTAGTTAAAAAAAAAAATCTTTAAGACTGTGTTGTATTTTAAACGGATCATTCATTTATGTAAAATCTTAATCTCTAAAGTAACTATTAACTCTTATCTGTCAAATACATGTAGCTGGTTTAGTCCAGTGGTCGTGAGATGATTAATGGGAGAGAAAAGAAGAAAAAACAAAGTTCTGATACACAGACCTTTCTCTAATCTTTGATTTGTTTTGTGAAATGTAGGATAATTTGACGCCTTTGGGCCTCATACTGTTTCTTTTATGTGAAACCATGTGAGAAGTTTAGAGAGGAAATGTCTCTTTAGTCGACCTGATAACAACTCTTTGTTTTTATCTGAAAAGTAACTACTAACTAAAGCTGTCAAACAAATGTAGTGCAGTAAAAAGTACAATATTTCCATCTGAGATGTAGTGGAGTAGAAGTAGAAAGTAGCATAAAATGGAAATACTCAAGTACAGTACCTCAAAATTGTACTTAAGTACAGTACTTGAGTAAATGGAGGCCAGCTGATCAGTTCGTCCCATCAAAGTTACAGGAACTTTGTCCTTTTTTTAAATCTTAAACGTCTTCACAAAAGGATTATACAGATATTTGTGCCCCTTCTCAGTTTGACTTTCTGAGTCTATATTAGTCGATGAGATTTAGTTTTGCTGATACTGACACTGTTGAAATCCCATTTTTTGGTATCTCACAAGGTGAAATACGTTGTTCCTCCCTGCTGATTATTTTTGCATTATCCATTCTGTCCTAGAAATCTCCATCACCTGAGTCGCCCGCTGAATCACCTCAACAGCACGTTCCTCGAAGGTAAAATCTGCAAGAACTTTACTAGCACTTCTTCTACGATGGAGACTTTTGTTGTTAGCATGCTGTTAGCCTTTGTGGTCACACAGCATCAAACACAGAAGCATAAAGTCAGACAGTCTGGCGGCTCTTCAGTCTCAACATGAAACATCTGCAGGGAAATTCTCAGATAATCAAACACTGTCTCCGTATTATTAACTATAAAATAACCAATGATGATGCAGAGCCTGTGTTGATGGATCAAACTGAAACTTGAGAAATGGCAGTAATTGTTTTTAGATATTTTATTTTCCCGCATCACACATCAAGAGGAAAGACACAGTTTAAAAAAAATAAGAAATAACACACACTTAAAAGAAGAACAAAATAAAATAATCAATAGTTAAATAAATGTTTGTGTCTCTCCAGCTGTCATCAGAGCTTTACTGTCCACAATAATTATTTTTTTAATCAGCTGTGAGACGCTGCTTTATTTATGCTGTGTGTTGCATTGTGGGTTAAATAAAGAGATAAGATCAATAAAACCTTTATTGATCCTCAGAGGGGAGATTCAGGGGACAGAAATAAGTACAAATAAAAGTAAAATGAATAAATAATTATATATATATATAAAATAAAAAAGAAGAATAGAAAGTATACAAGAGCAATTAAACTCAAAATTACAAGGCAAGCAGTATAATTACACACAGTACCCACGACCAGTGTTGTACTTAAACTAATACTGCAGTACTGTCTCAAGTTAAGTGACACAGAGTAACATGATGCCATCTACTATAACAGAAAACACCAGAATAATATATGATTAAGTAATAATAATTAGTGTGTGTCTGTATTAATATAGAAATATAATGTAATAAAACAGTAGCTAACTATACTATATTATGGGATATAAAATATAAGGTTAAATGTAGTAATATAAAGTATAACATGATATATAGTTTAGTACAGCAATATAGTATAGAATATATTATATATATATATATATATATATATATATATATATATATATATATATATGTGTATATGTATGTATAATAAATTGAGTGATTTTATTTTGTTTTTTATAATATTAAGTGCTCTTAATGTGATTTTCCAGTGTTAATGCGCTGCAGACTCAGTAAACACTAACACACACTGCACAGTCACAGCACATTAACGTCTTGTTGCCACTAGGTGTCACCAGTGGATTTGATTATAAAATCAATGAGTTATTTACTATTAAGAAATTTAAGGGGGGGAAAAGCCCTAATAAAGACAGTTTCCTCACCTTACACACACTGAACTGGGATTTTGTTTCTCTTTATACATTCACAAATATTTATCTATTTTATTTGTTTTTAAATTAAATGCAAATTTGCTTAAAAAATGACTTTTTTTCCTTCTTTTTCCCTTATGTGCGTTATTATGTTTTGTCTGTCACTGTGTATTATGTTATTGATTGTTTAAAATATATAAAATAACAAAGAGTAATATTTAAAAAATGAATGAAATAATAAATCAATTTTAAAAAAAGGTGCAGATTATTATCTACAGGTCCCATTCTGCTCACAGAAACACACAAAATAACAAATGCACAATTTGTGGAACAACTCAAGTCATGATGAAAATATAAATATACTTTTTAAGAGCAACTTGCAGGTCGAATTTTTAACTAAAGTTATACTCAACGTTTCCTGGCAATGATCATTTGAAAAGTTAATGCAGGATTTAATATGTGAGACTTAATATAAGACATAAGGGCAGAAATTCAGAGGAAAATGACCGTTATTTCTTGTAATCCTGGTCTGTTCCTGGTCTCTTGGACGCCTACAGGCTCATAATTATACAGCTGTGGTCCGTCATATAGTTATGAATACACTTTTACAACCTCTTCAGTGTTTAACTACCACTGGGATCCATATTTATCATTGTTAAACTTGAGCCACTCTTGCCCTCACATCCAATTTGTCTCTTTTATTTAGCTTATGTTCTGTGTGTGAAGGCCTCTGTGGACCGTAGGCTGTCCTGAGATCTGTACACGGGTGACATTAAATGAGATTTTGTATTTTATGTTGCATTCAGACTTGTTTTCTTTCTTGATCTGTGTTGCATCTGAACTGATGACTGTTTATTCATTTCAATACTTTTTTTTTTTTTTCCAGGCGTGGCCACAGACTGAGAGGCAAAATACTGTGTGAAGCATCTGATCCTGCTGCAGCTGAGGAAGAGGACGAAGAAGACAAAAAGGAAGAAGAGGAGGAAAGAGAGGACAAAGAAGAAGAGAAGAAGAATGAGGGAGAAGGAGATGGACAGGTTGATACTGACTGTGAGGTTTGTCCAGGTACTGAAGCTCCACCTTTTCTTTGGACTCTTATTAAGGTGCTTGAACTGTGAAATGTGGTGAAACGTATATGTTTTCTTCAACAGCTTCAGCTTTCTGAAACTGGTTGTTTAGCTTAAAACACTAGAAAGCAAAGAGAGTTTTGTATTTTCTAAATGACCAACAGCAGATGATGGCTGTATTCAATAAAAAATGAATGACCTTTCCCTGCACAACAGGCCTTTTTCATGAAATTTAGACCTGATATAAACTGCTAACAGTGGGTGTGTCTCTCGGGTTTGTAACAACAGAAACCCAACTGAGTAACGACGATGACGACAGGACGCAGGATCTGATGTTGGCCGCTGACGCTGGAGCAGAGGTGAGTTTAAATACAGTCAGTGCTCCAATAAGATCAAAAGTTTGTGAGTTTGTATTACAAGTGGACGAAAGCCAGAGGATATTAAATTCTGTGGGAATTTTACTAAAACAACACAACTTAGTGTGTACTTTATAGTGTCCATACTGTGTACTTTATAGTGTCCATACTTAGTGTGTACTTTATAGTGTCCATATTTAGTGTGTACTTTATAGTGTCCATAGTGTGTACTATATAGTGTCCATACTTGGTGTGTACTTTACACTGACAGGGACCATTTGTCTGCAGAATGAGTACTTTTACTTTTGATACTTTAAGTAAATCTTGCTGATAATACATACTTTTACTAAGATTTTGAATGCAGGACTTTGACTTTAACTTTACTTGGCCCTCACCTTGCTTGGATTTCTCCACAGCTCCAACCTAAAAGCCCAGAGCTGTCTGAGGTCGAAATTATTCTCCCAGACGATTCTCCAGCTGGGGGCGAGCCGGAGGAGGAGGAGATGGAGGTGGAGGTGGACGGTGAGGCTGCATGCTGAACGTATAGAACAGAAAACCGTATTTGTAGCCTGGTTGTGTGGTGATTGATAGTGGAAATATATGTATTTAAATATATATTGAAGGTGCATGTCATCAGGAAGTAATCTAAAAACTCAGTGTATGTGACTGTTTTCAGCCCCAGTGGACAAAAATACGAAGGGAACGCACATCCCTGTTAGCAACAGCGATGTTGGAGGACAAAATGTGAGAAAAGAGGAGGTAGAGGAGGGCGGGGGGGATCCAGATGTAGAGGAGATAAAGGATCGAGTGCTTCAAAGGTCGACATCTCCTGAACTAGAACCAGCCGCCGTCCCTCAGAGCCCTGAAACCAACGTGGACTGTCCCATCTGTCAGGGGTCCTTCCCTGCAACGGAGATCGAGATGCACGCTGCGTACTGCGACGGAGAGGTGGCCGTCGTGGACGAGAGGAGGCCCAAGGCCGACTGCTTCCAAGGTGACAGAAATTTAATTATGTTGCTTAACACCTGTGATACATTAGAAGACGCTTGGGCCTCTAAGTTTTACAACATTTCAATTTAAAAATGTTACTTAAGTAAAAGTACAAAAGTATTAGCATCATAATATACTTAAAGTACCAAAAGTAAAAACTACTCATTATGCAGAATAATATATATTATTGGATTATTATTATTATTGATGCATTAATGTGTTCATCACTTTAATGTTGCAGCTAGTAAAGGCGAAGCTACTGTTAATGACTTATACACTGCTAGCTTGTGAATGCCCCCCCTTAATCCATAATAATTCCTCATATTTTATTTGTTGATTAAATTTAGTATTATTAATCTGAATCTGCAAAGTATCTAAAGTTATTAAATAAATGTAGTGGAGGAAAAAGTACAATATTTCCCTCTGAGATGTAGTGGAGTAGAAGTATAAAGTAGCAGAAAATGGAAATACTGAGTAAAATATACTTACTTTACTTACTTTCCACCACTGATGTTGAGAAACACGGTGATCAAAACTGCAGTTTTGGAAGAAAAGGCAAAACACATTGTGGTCTTTGTTAACATCAGTTGTTGTCTTGACGGTTTAAAGTGACATTTTCCTCTCCACATTATAGTGTCATTGAAGCCACGTAGGAAGAGAGCAAGAAGAGCAGAAGTGACGTCTGAGGACACTAACGACACCTCTAACACTGGCAAGTAAGTGGGTATGACCTGTCGTGTTTAGCAGGAACAGCTCGCTGTTTTCGCGCAGATTGTTTAGTTTTTATTCGGTTCCTCTTATTTTCCACAGGAACCAAGAGAAATGTTACATCTGTCAGAAAGCCGTTCCTCTAAGAGACTACAGCCGACACACAGAGCTCTGCATCCAACGGCAGGCGTCAAAGACTGCAGCAGTAAGCCTCGTTACACACGAATACACAGACAACAGGGATCAAATGACAGCTGACACAAGGTTGAAAATAAGTTATTGTTCAACTAAAGCACAGAATTACTCTACATTACATTAATTGGTTATGCAAAACATGTGACTAAACACTTTTCATGTTTATTTATTTTGACTTTTTGGATGTGATCTGTTTTGTTGAAGAACCTTTTTTTTTTTTGTATATTTCTGACCTTCCAGAAAGGAAATCTGCTGTTAGCTCTGGAGCAAAGGGAGAGCAGGGATTCAGGTGAGTCTCAAAGTCTTTTAAAGTGTAACCAGACTAATGCTGTGTCTCAATTCGGATACTTCCTTTAGTACACTTCCATGTAGTACACTGTGTACACTATGAACTTACTTTTGAAGTGCGTGAATTTTGAGTGGGGAGTGTTGTCTCAAATCGAACACTCGCCAGAAATGACGATCGCAACATTTGACCGCTTCTTCTTCTTTTTAATGGCGAATTGCAGCCGGGTGGAGCGTTTATACTAACATGTACTCGGGCACATTTGAGCTAAATGCTAACACCAGCATGCTAACGTGCTCATAATGACAATGCTAACATAGCTGATGTTTAGCAGGTATAATATTTACCATGCCCACCATCTTAGTTTAGCGTGTTAGCATGCTAACATTTGCTAATTAGCAGTAAACACAAAGTGCAGCTGAGGCTGATGGGAATGTCATTAGTTCTGCAGATATTTGATCATAAACTGAAGTTTTGGACACATTGAAATTTTGACCTGATGATGGTGCTAGAGGAAAAGTCAGAGGATTCATTATCTGGGAACCATGAATGTCTGTACAAAGTCTGCTTTCACTGCGTGGCCAGTGTCGACAAAACAAGCAATTTGAAGACGTCAACTTTGGATCCAACAGGCACTTTTCACTGATTTCTGTAATTTTATAGACAACATGATTAATACAGTAATTGAGAAAATAATCGTTGTTTAATTGATAATGAAAATAATCATTTGTTGCAGTCCTTGTCTGTGCCATCTTGATCTGGCCCTCAGATAATTTTCAACTTTCAAACTTTCACCTCATGAACTTCTTCCAGACACTTTCAGGTCGCCATCAACACCCAGACTTGTTTCTGCAGCCTCAGAACAAAAAGTGTCAGCAGTCGAATCAGATTTCAGTCAAACTTTATTTTACTGACGTCTTGTTGTTCTGTGTTCACAGAGGCTGGGCCGTCTGGATCCAAACTCCAGCCAGGGTAAGACGTCTTAGAAACATTGTTGACAATACTCGTTTATCTTTGTGGACATTTTGATCCTCACAGTGACGGTTTTAACGCCTTGCTGTACCAGAGGTAATCACACCTCTGTCAGTCACATTAAAGCTTTCGTGTGAATCAGGTCACAAAGACTATTAACTATCTATAAATGTAGTTTTGTAGTTTTCTTACGTGAATCGTGCATTTTTATGTTTGAATCCAAACGTCATTGACTTCTTTAAGGTTTACAGTAGAAATGCAGTAGTGTTTAAATGTTTGTTGTTACTAAGATGCAGATAGGTTGACGTCAGTCCTCGTTTTCTGAGCTGTTTTATTAAACTTGTAATAAAATGTGCTCTGTCCATGCAAAGTTTAAAAATGACTTCATGTCAAAAAGCACATAAAGTCCAAATCTAACTATAGAAAAACTGAATGGAGTTAATTTTGGTAACGTTAGCAAGACTGCAAATGTCTTCCGGAAACTTTGCGGTTTCACAGTAAAAGCCTGCCGCTGCCATCACATTAAAATACATTTATTGTGAAATACATGCAGGAAGTATCCACAGTAGCTTTATGCGAAGGATTAATTTCATTTAACAGTAAAATCATCTAATTCCAGTTGGGACGAGTCTTTTTTAACGGGCCTGGATCTGTGTTCTTGTATTAGAGATGTTATTGATCTGCGGGATGATGATGATGATGATGAGGAAGAGGAGGAGGGCGGCGGCAGTGTTTCAGCACTCCGGATCAGTAACTCTCCCATCAGATCCTTCACTCCAATCTCAGAGGCCAGTGGCTGCCTCATCGACTTCAAAAAGCAGCCGCGAGTCAAGAAGCTGAGCCAAAGACGAAGATGAGGAAGACCTCGTGAAGACTGGTGGTACTGACTGAGAATACTGGAAACCAGAGCCTTAACTGAAACACCTAAAGAGTTATCAGGTTGGACGTGACATTAGAAAAGATACATTTTGGATATTTATGCAGGTAAACAAATACAAATTGAGCACTTGAATGTTCAAAACCTCACGTATTCAAAGTGCAAAGGAAACCTGATTATGACTCTTGTTGTGCCACTAAATGTTTTCTGTTCCAGACTACCTCTTCATGTACTGAAACGTTTCCTGTTTGTTTGTAGCTTTGGTTTAATGTCTGTGTAACAGTGTGATCTGGCTCCACAGTTAATACATTCATACTAACTACTAACTTCATGCTAACTGTGAGTCGCTCCACCACTTTGGTCTGAAACATCTCAACAACCATCGGATGGATTCCCATGACACCCACATTTCCCCACCTGGGGATTAATAAAGTTTTCTGTTCTATTCTATTCTATGATATCTTTTGCAGACATTCATGTTCTCCACAAGATGAATCCTACTGACTTTGGTGATCCTCTTATTTTTTTCCTCTAGCACCACCAGCAGGTCAAAACACTTGTGTTTATATCAGGAAACCGCTAAAGCTAATAACTGAATTCAGCCTCATCTGAGATTAATGCTAACATGCCTTATGTTAGCATGCTGATTTGCTACCTGTGAGCATGTCAGAATTGCTAACCTGAAGCATGCTAACAATAGCATGTAAATGTGCTAAATTGCTAGAAGGCTAATGTTAAATGTTAAACATCAGCATGCTCTAAAATGATATACAAACATCATAGAATTGAATGTACCATGCTAACTTTATACATGTTCGCCTACTAACTTTTGCAGATGTTAGCATTTTAGCTGATGTTAAGCTAGTGTTACCCTGATTCCCTGATTGCATTGTAGGCTGATTAAGAAGGCTGATGTCATCTTTCTGTGCCAGAGACAGAAAAATGGCAGCAATTGTAGACGTAGGGCTGAAACTAATGATCATTTTCATTATGTATCTGCTGATTGTTTTCTCGATTAATCAATTGTTTTGTCTTTAAAATGTCAGAAAATGGTGAAAGTTATAATTTCCTAAAGCCCTAAGTGACATCTTCAAAGCACTTATTTAATCCAACCAAAAGTCCAAAACCCGAAGATATTCCTTTAACAATCGTATATCACGAAGAAGAGCAGAACATTCTTTTTTTGCTTTTTTTTTTTGCATAAAAAATGGCTGAAAAAATACATTGATAAATATAATTCATTAGCAAAATAGTTGCCAACAAATTTTCTGTCAATCGACTAATCAATTAGTCAACTTATCGTTTCAGCTCAACGTGAAAAGAGAGAAATAACTCTTAAATGATGTCAGACTAAATAATAAAAAATGGCAATTCAATCAGGCTACCTAAATGTTAGCATGCTAACTGTTAAATGGTAACATCAAACGTCAGATCTTAACACACCTTAACATGTTAACTGTAGCCATGTTAGCATGCTAGCATTAATATTCAACTGAACCTTAGTGCCTCTGAGAGTCTGAAATGTCCTAAAATGGCCACCGTACAGAAGATAAACCCTTTTGATTTAGGTTACAACATGACTTTTCTTCTGGCGCCACCCTCTGGACAAATGTAACATTTTTTGGTGCCAAGAATAGCAAAACTTTTTATCTATCCAGCAGTTTTTAGTTGCAGGTCTGTAATGAGAGGCTGCTAGCAAGCTCTTATGAGGAAAAATGTAAAATTAGATTCAGTTCTCACATTATTAAGATCGAGAGCCTTAACAAAAATTAAATTGCTCATTATAAGAGGCCTGGCTATCTGTTCAGTGCAAAATTTAAAATGTGAAATCTCCAGGTTTGACACGGTCAGAGCCTCTGTTTGCATCCTGTGTCTTGTTTCCTGGTTTGTTAGCACTTAAAAGGCAATCAAAACCCTTTCCTGTACGATCCCCCAGTACTTCTCAGGCACCACGACCTGTTCGTACAGCACGTGGAAGGATAAACTGCCCGGTGATGGTCTTTCACCATAACCATAACATGTTTTTTTTTTTGCGGTGGGGGGGGGATAAATTTCAATGTGTGATGATCAGAAAAATGTCGTCACCGTCGTGTTAAGTCCTTTCGTCAGTTTGTTTTCATGATTTCTCGTCACTGTGGACCATTTAAACTGTGGGAGGTGCTCTGTAAAATATATAAAACATATTTCCTGCAAAGTTGACGTAAATACTTGTTCTTTTTTCCCATTTTCTCTCTTTTTGTTCTTTGACTGTTTGCTCAGAGTATCGGCCTTAATTACTGTATATCAGCACTTTAGATTTAAATGAGGAAACTCACTGTAATGAAGTGAACACACATGTTGGTTCATGAAGAGACACAGGTTGTGATGTTTTTGTACTTCACTTTTATCTTATTTTGTCCCTGAGAAGATCTTGTTTCTCAGTGTCTCAGCGATGGACACACTGTTCGTCCAATGCTTCCCATCAGTGTGTGACAACCTGCCGTTGTTACATTTTACTTGCCTAAGGCTTTTGTTTCCTGTAAGACTTTGTAGCAACACAGCAACGTTTTGTAAGAGACTCTGTCACAATGTTCAGTTACACCAAACAGGCCAAAGTTTAGGAGACAAAACTGTTACTGGCAAGTTCAAGTGAAGGATGAGCCTCCTAAAAGGCCAGTGTGAAGTAAAAACTGGACATTAATCTGCTCCTCTAACAGACAGCGGTGGAGGAAGTATTCAGATCCTTTACTGCAGTAAAAGTACTACTACCACACTGTAAAAAAATATAAATTCCTTCAGTAAAAGTGTATAATCAGTAAAATGTAGTTTTAAGTATTAAAGTAGTAAATCTCCCCTGTGCCTGTTCTACTATTATATCTGAAATCATTAGATGATTATTCCTCATTCATGTAAAAGCAGGATTTTACTGTTGGAGTTGGTTGAGGTGGAGCTCATTTTCAACTAGTTTGTATTGGACTGCAACTAATGATTCTTTTCATTCTGGGTCCATCTGCTGATTCTTTTCTCCATTAATCCATTGATTGATTGATCACAGTGAGCCAGAGCCCAAAGTGACACCTTCACAACCAACAGTCCAAACCTCAACATTATTAACATTACAATTATTAACATCATTCAAAGGAAAAGCAGCAAATCTTCACATCTGAGAAGCAAAAATCACTTCATTCATTTTTTTTGTCAATCAGCTAATTGATTAATGGACTTTTATAACAAAACATCAGATTTTATAAACTCTTCATATGTTTTGAGAGAGAAATAGGTACCACTTTCCATCAAACTGTTGACAGGTCCCAATCAGGCTGTATATGTGTATGAACCCCAACCATCATCGCCTCCACCCTCACCTCTAAAGAACCCTATCTGTGACAGCAGAGGTTAAACTGTCATGTTTGCCAACGCCTACTGAGAGGCACTTCACACACACACACACACACACACACACACAGAGAGAGAGAGAGAAGTTATCACATGCAAACAAAGCAACTAGGTGTCAAAACATGCAACATGGTCTAATTCAATAAACTCTAATGGTAGAGTGTGTTCATTTTCAGCCTAGTGAAACGTGTCTTTTTATCAGAGCACGTTGAAATGGTTCTTCTGTATGAGGATAGTTAAGATTATAAGGGTTGTGAAAAGAAGTTTCTCTGTGTGAAACCCATACGTATACTCATTCATCTAATTCAACAGACTAAAGTGAAACGTGTTTCCTATGAGAGCATGCGGTCTTGTAAATTCCTCACAACACTCACAAAGACTGCAACATTGTACTTTTAAGAGGGGGTAATTTTTTACTGCAAATAAGTTTCCTGAGGTTGGTTAAGACTGGGTTGGAAAAAGAAGCATGTGTTTTGTTTTGTTTTGTTTTTTCTTCCAACAGAAGCTGTTATCACATGCATTCACACACTGACACATCCAGCGGTAACATCCAGACGGAAGGCCGGGTAAAGCAGCCTGCTCAGGGGGTATCGAAGAGAAAGAAGCCCGTTCCACCTCCGGCCGAGGGAGCAGATTTGGACCAGGCGGCGGACGATTTCCAAACAGAAGGCCAGGCGAGGAAGCCGCCTCAGGGCAAGTTAAAGAGAAAAAAAGCCGCCTCTTCCCCCACCTCCGTCTGCGGGAGCGGATTTGGACCAAGTAGCGGACGATTTCCAGACGGAAGGCCCGTCGAGGGCGCCCATCGCAGGGCGAGCTGAATCCGGTAAGTCGCTAAAACGTTTTAAACCGGATAATAACCCAATGCTGTCAGCCCGCCTGTAGGATTGAAATGAAACTCGACTTCCTGTTGTCTGAGTCAAACAGGGGAGGGTGAGAAGAGCGTAGTTCCAGTGATGTGTATCATACAAGTTAAGGAGGGGGTGGCTGCAGCAGTGCCCCCTAACACCGGGGGTCTAAGGCATCTAGTGCAAGAGGGTGATGCTGAGGTCGGTAACAGCATATGCTATAGGATATTTATTTTATTGCTTTGTATCATATTGAAAAGGGATTACTTAAATGAAGTAACATTTGTAAATACTCTGGATGAAGCGTCTGTTTTATTTTTGATTTATATGTTTAAAGTTTCAACAACTCAATTTTAAACATTGTCTTATCGTTTCTCACACACACACACACACACACACACAGAAGTTTAACTCAATATTCTCTCTCACTACAGATGCACGTCAGAGGAAAGACCGGGCATTGCATCTCGGCTTACAAGCTCACCCTCAGCGTCGGAAAAGCGAAAGAACCCTCTCCTACAATGCACAGAGACTGGTTCTCATCAGAGAAATTATTGGCGTAGGACAGACGCTCTCGTCCTCTTTTTTAGCCCTATGTGAGAAAATACTGTAAAGTCTTGTTGTGAAGTTGTTGGAAGGTAAAGTGCAACATTTTTGTTGGTGTTGTTGTTGTAAAAGTAAGGTGTGACATTTTAATATGGATAAAGACATAGATTTATGTGATTTTTACGATCTTGTAGAACAATTGAACCAAATTTTGCCACAACCCCCGGTAGAATTGGTCGGTATCACAGACGCTGATCCTTTTTCAGAAATCATTCGAGACCATAGCTTTGAAAACTATTTTCAACCTTTAGAAGATGCTCTCCGGCTCTATGAACAAACCTTACCTCCTACTCTCTCACAGCAAAATGATTCTTTCAAAATGGTTTTGTCAACCCCTAATTTAGACGAGTCTGTTCCCCGGCAACAACAACATGGACAACAACAGTTTCCAGGTCAGGAAACTGAACCGACCGCGGGTCCCTCCTCAGCAGTGAATGAAAATGAGTGGGTAGATCCGTCCGTCCTCGGGCCCGCTTTAACAATCTTGAAATTAGACGAATGTTAAACTTTCCTCCTACTCAAAGTGTGCCCGATTATGCTTCATTTTATTCACATGTGATGGATAGCCTTCAGGATCTGGCTGATAGAGCTACGTCAGAGGTCAGACGCAATGATGTGATACAGTTGGAGTTGATTGGTGAAAATGTGCAAAATCACGTTTCCGTCAGTGTTAACGATGAGGGTGACTGGAGGGTACGCCAGCAAGACTGCGAGTTAAATAAAAAATGCATGAAATGTGGAAAAATGTACTACGTCGCTATGACTAAAGATAGCAAACCACACAAGTGTCCAACCCCTAAATATAAAATTTGCAAAGCAAAATTAGCTCCGGACTCTGACATAAGCTCTAATGATCATCAGTGTTACATTCAACCTCTCCCTGCAGCCACAGAGCACAATGAGAAATTGATTTTCTATGATTTTGAAACGTTTGTGGGAAAGGACGGTGTGCACCACCCCTACCTGGTGTGTACAAAAACGTTACAGGGTTCAGAGTGGGATTCTTACGGTTTAGATTGTGTCAAATCTTTCCTCCTGCATTTCAGAAGGCCTCAATATAGAGGACCTGTATTGATAGCACACAATGCTAAAGGATTTGACAGCTACTTGATCCTCAACGGTATGATAGAGTTGGGTTTAAAACCGTCTCTCATCATGCACGGAAGCAAAATCATCTGCTTCCAAGACCCTGATTATGAGATAAAATACATAGACTCCCTGTCTTTCCTCACCATGCGTCTTAGTGCCATGCCTAAGGTACCGGCTGTACCAAATTCAGAAATGAGTTTCTTCGAGAAACGGGTGTAGACCCTCTCAGCTGCATCACCATCGCCTCAGCTTGCATGAAGGTTTTCCTAACCAATTTTCTGCCTCCTAAAACCCTAGCGACACCCTCACCAGATGACTACAGGCGCCAATGCAGCCATCCAGTGGTGGGAGTGGGTAGCGCACAGCAAAAACATCTTTATCCAACATGCTCTAAACACGGGAGAAAAACAGATTGGCAAGTACCATGTAGACGGCTCTGTAACCTCTGTTGTCACAGATAGGGTTCTTTAGAGGTGAGGGTGGAGGCGATGACGGAGGGGGGGTACACATATCATACACATGTACAGCCGCACCCGGACATCCTCCGCGTACTCAGCCCAGAAAACAAACGCACAGCGCGGCTCTTCATATTGTGACATTCATCATCCTGTCGTCTTCATATGAAGTGGGTGTAAACTCTCTGCCACACGGAGCTCTCACACACTTTTCTTCCAGTTGACTCCTGTCAGTCTGAGCGGCGCCGCAGGACACAAAGGTAAGTTAACTTTACTTCACTATTTGTGCCCAGACATCAGCTGTTTAGAGAGAAGCAGCCAGCTGTTTGATCAGGTTGATGAAGTGGTTCCCAACATTTTGTCTGAGAAGAAAACTCATGTAAAGTTTCATCCTCACTGATTCTTAGCAGCTCTTCATATCAGCTCACCACATATCACCACAGAGGGTCCTCAGATTTTAAACCTTGAGCTGTATTTGTTGTGACTTTAGCAGTAATGTTGGCTATTTCGTCAGCTCATTAACCAACGGGTCTGGTGTGTTTTCTGTTGCCTTCAGGAACTTGAAATACTCTTTTCAGTAGTTTTAAAAATGGGTCCAGTTTGTGAGAAAACCCTCTGCTGCTGCTCCTGTAGGTGCACAGAGGGAAGCTAGACTTTACTAAAGGTTACAGATGAGATTTTGGATAAACTTTACATGATAATCCCGTCTATGTTATTTTAAAGCTGTCATCTATGTGAAATTTCAACACATTGTCAGTATCAAAGAAAAGAAAAGACAGCAGCTGAAAGTGTGTTACGTCCTGTACCTGCTCAGGTCAAATACAATCTCTGTAAATTAACTGTATCCAGGTGGAAGATAAAGAGTGAGAGTTACAGGTTTTCATTCATGTTAACAGGTACAGCGTCAGATACCGACAGAAATCATCTGATTGGCTGGATTCAACAGGTGGAGTTGAAGAGCAGCAGGTTATTCCTGTAATATGATCTTAAAGAGACACGTCACCCAGAAAGTAACAAAGACTTGATGGCATGTTGCCATCAGCTGGAGCTCCCAGATGTCACAATATTTGTATTTCTTCAGGGGATTTTTAGTGTTTTAGTGAGCTGAGCGATGCAGGAAGAAGTACGCAAATGATTTACTTCAGTAAAAGTAGCAGCACCATTCAATAAAAATACTCCATTACAAGTAAAAGTCCTAGATTCAAAGTTTAGAAGTGTTAGCAACAGAATGTCCTCTGTCAGTGTTATTTTATTAAATTATTGGATCATTATTATTGATGTATTAAGCGGTTCTTTAATGTTGTAGTTGGTCGAATGTGGAACTAATCCAAACTATTTCATACTTCACATTCATTAGTTGAACCTATAATGATGCGTCATGTTTTATAAACTGATCACATGCGTGTAAAATCTTAATCTGTAATGTAACAAACTGTTAAGTAAGAAGTACAATATTTTCCAATGAGATGTAATGGAGTTCAAGTAGACAGGATCATAAAATGAAAATCCTTAAGTAAAGTACAAGTACCTCAAAATTGTACTTAAGTACAGCACTTGAGTAAATGTACCGATCCGAGTCCTTTAATATTTAGTATCTGCAGAGTCCGATTCGATACTTCTGTTTACCTAAATATGTATCTGACACCTTTGATAACAGCTGTAGCTACTAAATCTGACACACTTTCTTGATCTTTTTAAACCATGACAATTACCTGCATAACAACAGTGCATTCAAAGTGAACTTCTGATTAGGAATTGATTAGGAAATATGATGCACCATCTGGGCTGACTTTTCAAACAATCCACATTTTAAACTGCATTCCCATCAATCTAAAAACTTCTAAAAAGGGTGACTTAAATGTACAAATACTACTCAGGAATCTACTCAGGTGGTCTCAAGAGCATAATTTCCACTGGGGACTTCAAAATCCAATTTATGATTCATTCACTGAAAGACTACTCAACAGTGTCCTCTAACTGTCCAACCACCCAAATCCAGATGAGAGAAGCTCTGAGATGACAGTGAAAGTTATTATAATTCATCCCGTCTGGAACATGAATGTCTGAACAAAATTTCATGGCATCTAATAGTTGTCGAGACATTTCAATCTGAACCAAAAAAAAAGTATCCTGCTGGTGGCGCTAAAGGAAAAGTCACCAAAGTCGGTAGGATATACATCGTCTTGGAACCATGAATGTTTGTACCACATTTTGTGCCAATCCATCCAGTAGAAACTGAGATATTTCACTGGATAGTTAAAATTGTGACCTGCAGGTGGCGCTAGAGGAAAAGTCAGATGATCACCAAAGTCATTAGGATTCATCCTCTGGGGAAAATGAATATCTGCACTAAATTTAATGGCAATCCATCAAATATTTCTTGAGATATTTCAGTCTGGATCAAAGTGGCAAGCCGGCCAACAATGCTATCCGCTAGCGTGGCTAATAGAAATACAGATGACATAATGTAATGTGTAACAGCCCTTAGCTCACTAAAGTCCAGCCGTGCAAGTTCAAGAAATTTTATTGGCCTCCGGCTCCAAAACCAATATTAATTAAAGGTGAGTCCAAACACAGCTGGTGAAGCATAACAAATATTTGGGCATCATTTTAGACCACAACTACTGAGTGAAAGCACCTGGTGGTTATTTCTTTTATTTGTGGATTGTGTGTCTTGCTATTATACATAATTATGCAAAAGATGCTATTTTTTTGCAAATCTTTTGCTGATAAATTAGAAAAATAAAACCATCAGAGACTTTAGAGGCTCCAGTTTGCTGATAATATGATAATATTTAGCTAAACCTCAGCAAATCACTGATAAAGATACTTGTGTTTTTTTGGGATGTTTTGTTACTAACAAAAAAAATTGAATGTCTAGAAAGTTTAGCTATATCAAAGGTAGCGATTGAGCCTAACTGAGCTTCAAAGTTCAAATTAGCCATACTAGCTTACAGCTATCTCAGCTAGTTAGCTACTAGTTGACCTTCCGAATGTCTCTGTTATGACTCAATTAGCATGTAGCTATTTCTTTTAGTTAATCCTAGTTCCACCTTTCTATCGAGTCAGTTGGCTAACATTTAGCAGCTAAGTTACATTGATAGCATGTCAGTGCTACCGCTATTGGCTAACTGTTGAATGCTAACAAAATATATTTGTTAAAAAGACAATTTATGGCAGCAGTTAAGCACAAAAATGGATACCAGATTATTTTAGAAGATAAACAGAAAAATGTCATGTTCGTTTTTAAAGTGAAACTTTAAACTCGTATCTATTTGTTATACACTCAACATTAGCAGCTCACTACACATTTGGTTTAGACATTCATGATCCCTAGATGATGAATCCTACTGACTTTGGTGATCCTCTCACTTTTCCTCTAGCGCCACCATCAGGTCAAATGTTTTCTTTGCCCAATACTTCGGTTTATACCCAAATACTAATGCTATAAAAACTATCCCATCAGGCTCTACTGTACTTTGTGTTTAGTGCTAATTAGCATATTAACATGCTAAAAAGCTAACCTAACATGGTGAACATGGTAAACATTATACCTTCTAAACATCAGCGTGTTAGCATTGTCATTGTGAGCATGTTAGCATGCCAATATTAGCATTTAGCTCAGAGCACGGCTGTGCCTAAGAACAGCCTCACAGAGCTGCTAGCATGACTGTAGACTGTAGTCTTGTCCAAATGTAATTATTTAACTCTGTAAGCACCACAAACAAGATTACTTCACCTCCAGTGTATTAGGGTGGTGGGGCTTTATGCCACTAGAGATCGGACAATATGTTTTGTAATTTGGGTGAACTGACCCTTTAACCACTTCTGTACAGATAAGCAGCACAAAGGCAAACAGCGAGAACAGCGCACCGATTTCCAAGAAGGCCAAAATGAGCAGAGACACCTCGACCCTGCACCTGGACGGCATCCCTCCGGACACGCTCAGTAAGGTACGTGTCACCTGAGTCAGTATTAGATCAGACACCACAGCATGAAACTCACCATGTGCTGGTCTGGGTTTGATGGTTGTTCACGTTCCCTCTTTTTAAGTACCTCAGTTGGTGCAAGTGTAATAAGAGACAATGAGAAAAGGCCCCATTTTATCCACAAATCCTGCTACAATAATTGATTAGCTGTTTGAGAAGATGTCTGTTTTAAATTGGGAAACATGCCAAAAACAGAGACACAAAGTACTTTTTTTAACAATAAATTATGACAAAGACACATTCAGGCATTATTTAAAAAAATACGTAAACTCATGTTTAACATTAATTTAAAAAAAGTTAACACTTAGGAAAGTTATATTTCAACCAAAGGCAGTGGTGGAAAGTAACTAAGTACATTTACTCTCAAGTGCTGTACTTAAGTATGACAATGATGAGAAAAACTTGTTCTTTATGCTACTTTATACTTCTACTGCAAACGATATGCTCAGTTTATAAAATATGATGCATTGTAGATTATAGATTATTTGTTATATATTAAACTACACAGCAGTCTAAATAAGTAGTTCAAATTATCTTAATTTGATCAGCTACAACATAAAATGCTCCATATGTAATAGTAATCTAATAATATGTCACACTGACAGGGGTCATTCTGCAACCTTTGATACATTAAATACATTTTGCTGCTAATACTCTACTCTGCTAGTACTTTTACTTAAGTAAAAGATCTGAATACGTCTGACCAAAGGTTACAAATAAAAATAATAATTAGAATACAGACAATATACAGCTTGACTTGAAACAAGAAGACTTGTTGCCGATAAAGAGTACAGCAACTTTCAGCTGTGTCTCCAATTTAGCAACTTTGACACTGGCTGCCAAAGTTACTGTCTCGGTGTGATTGTGTAAAACCTTTTTATTTTAGCGACATTCATAACTTTCCGTCTCTGTGATTGAAGTCTTGTTGCACACTGTGGGAGTAAACTGTCTGTCGCTGGGAGGATTCTCAGATTAGGAAATCACAGTTTATATTAATCTGATTCATACTGGAGGATCAGTCACAGAACCATCCAGTGACAGATGAAACATGACTTTATTTCCTTAATTTGCAGGAGTCATACCCAGCACTCCTCTTTATTCCCAGAAAACCTCCTGCAGATTTTTTTTAGTGAGACGTTTTCAAGACGTCTTATTTATTTCTCTGAAATTCAGAAATGTTTTTTTTTTCCTTGATGACACCGATTCTCTATCACAAGAAAATGCTTTCTTACCCACATGATCAACTAATCAGCTGAAGTTCCTTCTGATACATTGTCACCTGGTTTATCGCTGTTTATCACCTACAACAAGACTAAAGGTTCACAGCCATGCTAGCAGTGATGGAAGAAGTATTCAGATCCTTTACTTTAAGTAAAAGTACCAGTACAACAATGCAAAAATACTCTATACGTCTTTAAAGTATCAAAAGTAAAAGTACTCGTTCTGCAGTAAAAGTGGCCTTGACTGGCAAATTATTATATGTTATGTAATAGATTGTTGATGTTAGAGCAGCATTTTACTGTTGTAGCTACTCGAGGTTTTAACTACTTTATATACAGTTAGCTAGTTTAGTCCAGTGGTTCCCAATGAAAGGGGTCTTTTGGACTATAATTTATGCTTTTTTGTGTAATATTGGATAATTTGACCTCTCTGGACCTCAAACAGTTGTTTAAATGAAACCATGTGAAAGGTTTATAGGTGAATTGTCTCTCTGAAACACAAGGAGCCACAACTACATACTGTTTTTACGTAAAGGGTCACGAGTCAAACAGGTCGGGAAACACTGTTTTAACCTTTAACATTAATGTGTTGTGTTTTTTTATAAGCATTACATGTGTTTTAAGTAAAATATTAATCTGTAAAGTAACTAGTAACTATAGCTGTCAAATAAATGTATTGCAGTAAAAAGTACAATATTTCCCTCTGAAATGTGGTGGAGTAGAAGTATAAAGTAGGAGAAAATGGAAATACTCAAGTAAAGTACATGTACCTCAAAATTGCACTTAATTCTTATTTGACCATTGGCCCTATCTTCAAAGAGCACCTGATTTTACAAACATTATTGTTCTTGACCCACTGCAGCACTCCCTATTTTGTTCTTCGTGACGTATTTAAAAGTGCAAACCATCAGAGTCATGATGGAGGAATGAAGTCAGCCGCGCCTCTGCTGAGGTAAAAGCAGGAACAAGCATGTAGAGACAAGAGACAAATCAAAAGAGAGAAAGAAGTGAAGAAAGAGTTTAATGCTAGAAGAGAAAGAAAGAGAAAGACGAGGACTGAACAAACATGTATCTGGAAAATTACTGCAACTCATGAGAGAGAAGAAGAAAGACAAGAAGAGAAGAAACAAAGAGGAGTGGTGTTTGTTTGTATCCACACTTCACACTTTTGTGGAAACAGGGTCCAGACCTGATCCTGATCCTGGTGCTGGAACCAGGATTAACTTAAAGACTATTGGGAAATTATCACACAAACTGTATGGGGCAGTCACATGTGTGCAATAATAGTATTAAAAAAAAAAAAAAATCTAGTAAAACTATGCGCTTCACTGTAAGTGAAAAATACAAAAAAACAAATGAGACATATTTAAAAAATATTCAAAAATAAAAATTACAGTCAACCATGATGAAGCTGATGTATATTTTTAAGTAGCCTTTGTTATATTTTGTTTGATGATATCATCTGTAAAAATATACCTATCATTTGACGATTGATGTTCCCTAAACCCCTCCTCCAAACAGTGATGGTGTTCATGTTGAAACGATGTACATGAAGCTGTAGTTAGAGAGAAACTCTGTAATATAAATAGTTTGGAGGCTTGTATCTTTTTTAACCATTCCCAAAACCAAAAATAGGAGAGCTAACTTATTTATCTTGGGGAAGTTACACTCCAGCATCTCCAGCCAAAGTATGTGTGCGAGTATATATCTCTGCAGTTAGCATCCAAAAAGGGTTGGAACAAAATAACATTTTAATTCTATTATTATTTTAATAAAACTGTACATTAACACCAGGGCTAGCTCTACCCTGCAATATAAGAACAATGCTGTTTCTTTATTTCCATGTCTTCTACATGTATGGGGACCTGTTAGCTTTAGCCTCAGTCTGTTAGCATTATAGGCATCATGTGCATGTGTAAGATGCTCTTACAGGGTTTTTATTTTAAAACGAGTCACCTGGAAACATTAAAAAGTCAGCTGGATAAGGAGTTCTCAACCAACTCCCGGAGTTAGCGTTAATTAGCAAGTTAGCTAGTTAGAGCTGATCAAATCTGCCGGCGAAAATGATCATTTCAGCCGATTAAATTAGAATTGAATGAATTAGAAGCCTGCTTTCGTTTACTTCTGTGTGAAATAAAAGACCCATAGTTTCAAAAAATGACTGCAAATTTTGATGGTAAATAAAACTTTGTAAAACCGTAAACTGTTGTGTGCGAATGGAAAGCTTAACACATGTAGCATGTAGCAACAGTAACTAAGGGGAGCGGGGTTTAGCAAAGGGTTAATTAGGAATATGCTGATCAGATTAATTGACATTTGCTATCTGAGATGTTTTTGTTTACCCATGTGACGAGCCAATAATTGATCCCATCACCAGATTAAATGATGCCTTTTAGCCAGACCTGCCGCTAACATTTATATCACTCAGTTCCTCCATGACATTATCCTCATATGACCCGCTCAGCCAGGGAATCATATTTTATCATGGCAGTGGCAGGACTGTTCAAACTTGTCTGAGGTATTTCAGACGCATATAGTAAAGAACATGTGTGATGGTGAGAAAAAAACTACCAGGCTGCCAAGGAAAATATTCACCATCATACCACAGATAGACCGGCCCTGTTTGGGATCCAGAGTTTTCTGGTTTTGAGAGGCAGTGTGTCCCTTTTAACTCACCTGCCGCAAACTGTTCTTCATAATACATGTTGTTGTCCGTAGCTCTGTTGAGCATGCAGGTGTGTTGTTAATAACTGAGCTGCTTGTGTGCTCAAGTTCAAGTTAGACTTTATTATCAAAAAAGGAAGTTCACTTTGTTGAGAGTGACAATGCAACAAAGGCAGTCCATAGAAACAGGACAGGAAGTTGCACATCTGACACACTGAACATATCAGTCATCATCAGTTAAAACGCTCTCTGAGCCTCAGTTTCACTTGTACATAAACATGAACGTAAAGCTAAACAAAAATTAAAAAAGAAGAATTTTTGACCAGTTTTGACCACAGAAAGTGCTTTCTACTGTAGATGAGATCAATCACACGTTAAAGTAGAAATACAGATGCAGTTTGGTACTGCATCTGTATTTTTCCAGCTTTTAAGGAAGCGGAAAGCAAGAAGAGGAATGTGAATTGTTGCTGCCATCTCCAGAGGATCATAACATGTTGTACCAGCCAGGCTTCTTCCTGCAGAATATGCCTCTGAAACATGTCATTTAGCAGAAACATCGGAGCGTCAACACTAGAGGTCTAAGACACATACATGTCTTTTTATTATTATTATTCCTGTTGGGCATAGACCGCAGTGAAATGTAATGTAACTGACATGTTATAAATTGAGTGATTTACAGGGATTACATACCAAAATATAAAATGAGGGACACATAATTTGTAGAATTTGTGAATCAATCAATCAGACCGAACCTTGCTTTATAGTTAGACAATGATGTTACAGCACCACCTATTGGCCAAATGGTACCAAATTTGTCATGGTCAGACATCATATACTGTATATACTGTATGTACACACGTCCAACAAACAAATGTGGTTGCAATAGCACAAAGCGTTCAGGAAATATGACATTTTTTTGTAATATAAGCCCTGCCCACAGCATTTGAGCAAACCTTCAGGGCCAGTTATAGCAAAACTGTATTGAATATCAAAAATCCGAAAAAGCAACATTTTCCAGCTTGGTCCAGAGATGTTCTGTACCAAATTTGGTGACGATTGCAATTTGAAAATTTGTGAATCAAATTCCTTAATATCTATTTATATTTTGTCTGATTTCCAGACTGAAATAAAGTCTGTCAACCAGGCAGTGTCAGAGGAGGGTTGAATGGTGAATGACTTCTAATGATCAGTAGGAGGATTTGCCTAAATGTTTCACTGTAAAGCCCCATTTTAACCCTGGTGAAATTACAGGATGGTCGGGAATAGACATTCAGCGGGAGAAAGACAAAAGCAAAGATACTGCGTGAGGTGAATTTGAGTCAAAAATCGCACTTCTTCTCGGAGTCATAACTCAGTCAAATCTGAACGCAAAGACACATATTTTTAGATTCAGTGTGACTTACACTTTCTGAGGATATCTTTATCTCTGATGTCCATCCAGAATAAATGTCCAGAAATCCACTTAGAAATTATAGAAACAAGACGTTTCAGAACAGAGAATCATCATTTGTTCCTCATGCTTGTGTGTATTGATGAATATTTTATTTCTCAGTGTTGTTGACAATTACCTCCACCTTTCCATATTGAAGTTTTCAATTTCATATTTGTTTCCCCCACATAATTATCTTATCTTTGTTGTATATACTGTATTTAGAATTTTTTGAATATTTGATATTTTATTATATCAAGCACAGTACTGGAGGGGGCAACGAAGCATTTCGCTGCACAGTGTAGAGCAGAGGTGTGGACTTGAGTCACAGATTTGATTACTTTAGACTCGACTTGACAAAATCAAAAAAGACTTGCAGCTCAACTTGGACTTTAACACCAATAACTCGTGACTTCACTTGGACTTGAGCCTTTTGACTTGAAAATACTTTGGGACTTGAGTGCAAAGACTTGAGACTTACTTGTGACTTGGTCCTGCCTCTGACGAGTATGTGACAAATAAAAACTTGAAACTCTTAGGTAGGAACGTTTGGCAACCTCAGTCCTAAAATCCAGGAGACACATGAAGGAACAAATCACCAGCACTTCAAACTCTGTTTTAAAACAGTCAGTGCAGCAGTGGCTGTCTGCTGCAGTTTGAGGCAGCAGATTTTAAGGAAACGCTGCCATCTTGTGGACAAATGATGTGAAATCTGTTCTGTCTCCTTCACTTTTTAGATGTGTATTATTTTTAATTGTCTGATTTTATTTGCCTCCTGAAATGTTTTACTCAGTTTTACTCAAGTTTATTATTTATTACTATTATTATTATTATTCAGTTTTCGGCTTTCTCTCATGGATCAAGTCATGTTTGCTTTATGTGGATGTAGTGTGTGTGTTTTAAATGTGCTGTACCTGCACAGCTCTTCATTTTCATAAAAGATATATTGTACAGAATATTTCTATATATTTTTATTGCAAATGTTTCTATTTTATATTTGTATTCTTGACTTGCTTTTTATTTGCTTTTATTTTATATTTTTATTTTTTATTTTGAAAGCCTACTTGGCAATAAAACAAAATTCTGGTTCTGATACGTACAGTGTGTTATTTAAAGAAAATAGTCATTAAATTGAAATGAACTAATTAAACAAAATAAAATAAAAAAGCAAAAAAACACCAAATAAACACACAGAGGCTGCTTTGAACTGAAGCTCTGTCTCTCTCTGTTTGATTTTTATTCTTTTAAGTTCAGTTTGTTTTTATTGGCATCACAAAACTTAAATACTTAAATGTGTTACCAAAGCATACAGAAAAAAATCTTCTGGGTAAAAGACAAAAAGAGCAAAAAACAGCAGCAGTGATAATAACATAAACTGGTTATTGGTGTGAATCCAGTCTGTACAAACACACTCATGTCAGAATATTTATAAAAGTTAATTTTATACATTACACATATATGTTTTTGTATCTATCTGTGTGTGTGCAGGTGCAGGCGTACCTGGAGTGTTTCCATCTGTCTCTGGAGAAGCTGCAGGTGGTTTCTGCTCGGCTAAGGAAGGATCTGCTCCGAGGTTTGGGGAAACACTCTCATCACAAGGCGCCCGTCAAGATGCTGCCCACCTTCGTCAGGGCCACACCGGACGGGACCGGTGAGGCTGCTTATATTTTATGGGTCCTGGAGTCTGAAACACCAGACAGGAAGTTATTGGACTCATTCACTTAAATAAATAAGTTTTATTCATGTCAAGTCAACTTAATTTTTTATTTTCAGACCACTTCAGAATTTGTAAACATGAGTTCCTCTGACAGGAAGTCTTTTGAGGTGAATTAATGAACTGCTGAGACATCACTAAACTCATCAAATTAAGTTTTTAAAGCACTGCATTGAGACTTCCCAGCATGTTCTGGGTTAAAACTCTCCAGAGATGCCTCTTTTATGTAGTTTGAAGAAAACTCTGTGTCTTTCATATAAATCAAGCAAAGTCGTGGTTGTTTATTCCAAGAGGGTCGAGCTGCCGAGCCAATTGGAAGAGAGCAGGGAGATCACTTTCATTTATGCCATAAAAGTACAAAATCAACAACTTTTACAGTTAATTTATCTCCTTTTCTCTCAGAATGAGAGGCAGTATCTACATTATCTGCTATAAGTGAAATAAAACTCCAAGAAAGACACACAAAGAGTGAAATGTTCAGGTGTTACTGCGCAGATATAACTTTATATTCAATCTTTTATAAAAGATGTTTGTAACCAGCGATAGCATCTTAGCATTAGCATGGTGTGGAGAAAAAAATAGACTTATTTTGCACTGGGTGTCCCCTCTCAGGCGACATACAGACTGCCCATACCTTATTGGTGAAGGTTGTCTGCTGCCTGGAAGGAATACCTGCAGACAATACTGAGGGCTGTAAAAAATGACAGACCAATGTTGTTTTTTGGGGTTTAAAGAAAATTGTAATCCATATTTTTATTTACAGCAATATTCTCCTGAAAAGACGCTCAAATTCAACATCAGTCAAAGATAAGACAGTAAAACACAAAGGCTCTGTGTAGCAAAGACACAAAAACAACATTAATGATTTGAAATTATCAGGCACCTCTTAAGGAAATGATTTTAAGCAGAGTTTTACATAGTATTTCCATCTTTTTAACCACCACAATAACCCGTTTTTGACATGATTTGTTCTTTTAAATGTGTATAAATAAAAGAAAAAAAGCAACATAATTACCCCCTTTACTTCTGACGCCCTTAATTAACGGGTCCGTTGCTCCTCGTTGTGCAGAGAAAGGCGACTTCCTGGCGTTGGATCTCGGTGGAACAAACTTCCGTGTGCTTCACGTCCGCGTGGTGGAGGAGGAGCAGGAAGTGCTGAAGATGGACAGTCAGATCTACGCCATCCCCAAAGAGATTATGCTGGGAACCGGAAAACAGGTGACACAGATGCAGCATTCAAAAAGAAAAAAAGTATTTAAGAAAACAGAAAAGCACATAGCAGTCAAGGAAAAGGGAAGGAATAAACAGTGTGCATTGCTCACATCATCACGATATCCCTACTATATATATATATCTTTTGAGATGTTGAAGATGTCATAGTTAAAAATCTGTCTCTCTCTCTGTCCAGCTGTTCGACCGCATCGCGGACTGTCTTGGGGATTTCCTCGTCTCTCAGGACCTGAAGGGACAAACTCTTCCTCTGGGCTTCACCTTCTCCTTCCCCTGCGAACAGAAAGAAATCGACAAGGTCTCACAATTAAAACATTTCACTCCCAAATCTCCATCGCACAGGAAACTTGTACCTCCTCAAATGCACGCTCAAAGGGCCTCATGCAGGAACCACTCGTACGGACAGGTTCGTTCGTACGAGTGGTTCCTGTACATACGAGAGATTTATGAGAATCTGTTATATTCACCAATTAGTACAAATGAAATTTACACGGGTCAAGTACAAATACACAGGCGGAAACACACTTATACTCATAATGCCTTAATCTGAATGAATTTGGAACTTAAGCATGACACAGAGATGAACTAAAATGACTAAAGCAGACTTAATGCAACGTTAATATTCTGTTCACCAGATCATCGTCATCATGGCTGCCGATTTACTGAGCTCTTTTTAAGATTTAATGATTTTTATTGGCACATTTCATCACAGCAACTTCTACAGTTCAGTAGTTTGTTGTAGAAAGACTGTTTGTTGTTAGCATCTAACTTCATGTCAAACTTAACTAAAATAAACTTATTTCAGTCACAGTGCAGCCCTGCTCTGATGACACGTCGTTGGCAGCTGTATTATTAATATTTTCTAATTCTTTCGGGTCCTCTAATACGACTATTAACACTGCTAAACTTTTATCCTTTTGTCTGCTGATTTCTGACAGCAGGACTTGAAGCTCTGCAGTGTGAAATTCTCCTTTTTAATCTTTGGTAACATTTTTGTGAATGAAACTATACATTTGTGTCTTTCGTATTACATTTTCAAATTGGATTTCCTCTCTCCGCAGAGCATCCTGATTCGCTGGACCAAAGGCTTCAACTGCTCCGGAGTGAAGGGAAAAGACGTGGTGAAGTTACTGAAAGAGGCCATTCACAGGAGAGGGGTCAGTCTGAAATACTGAGGCTCATATGGGGATTTTAAAAAAAGATGTTGAGCAATAATATGATAGGCTTGATGCTTTTCTCTGTTTTATATCGTTGTAAACTAAATATCTATTTCAGTATGTCACCTTGGGCTTGTGGGAAATTATTACAGGCATCTTGCACTATATTCTGACATTGTATATGTAACCGGTGGGCTTCTGCACTGTGTTGGTTAGGCAAAGAAAGACACTGTGACACCGGGATCTCGTTATGCTTGACCTCCGTTTATTCTGATAAACAACAGGGAAACAGAAGCTCCATGTCAATTATACAGCCCGCTCCAGATCCTACACAAATAAAATGAATACGCAAAATGGAAGTTAGCTTAGTTCGCCGCAACTCCTGAAAAGACGCTCAAATTCAACATCAGTCAAAGATAAGACAGTAAAACACAAAAGCTCTGTGTAGCAAAGAGTTTTACATAGTATTTCCATCTTTTTAACCACCACAATAACCAGTTTTTGACATGATATGTTCTATAAATAAAAGTGTATAAATAAAAGAAAAAAAGCAACATAATTACCCCCCTTACTTCTGACGCCCTTCATTAACGGGTCCGTTGCTCCTCGTTGTGCAGAGAAAGGCGACTTGCTGGCATTGGATCTCGGTGGAAGTTCGCCGCAACTTTAAACTAGCAGCAATCACACTTAAAACAACTATTTTTAAGTGCCAGTTCGTTGAAATCAATATTTTGGCAGATTGGGACAGACATTATAACATTGTACGAAACAGAAATATGAACAAAAAGTATGAGAAATAATGGGATGGATCAGGATAGTAAATGGGCCAAAACAAATGACACCCACCTTTCCCACAGGGAAATTGTACAAAAAGGGGAGAGGGGAAGTGGCAAAAGGAATTTATAGTGGGGACCACAGAAGAAGAAATGAAGGAGGAGGGGCTCTGAACTTCAACTCATATAGACTCTGGAGTTTGGAGATCCTACCAGTCAAAAACCAACAAACCAGACAGATTTTGTGTAATTATTACAAGAGATTATATATGACCCTGTTACATATAGACAAAATGCTTTTTCGATTAAAGGTTAATTCCAGTATTTTTAAACCTGGGCCCTATTGTTACATATTTTGGGGTCTAAATACAAAAAGTTTTGGAATTGGTCCGGTAGATCGCCTCAGCCGGCAGCCGTGAACAGGCTGCAATGGCTGTTGTCCTTGTGTGCAACTGCGCCTGTTATGGAAAGGATCCCTACAGAGACAGACCTTTTTGTTAGAGAGTAAGATCCTTTTGGTTTAACCAGAAACAGAAAGTCTGGCTCTGAGTTGTTGCAGGAAGACGACGGTGAGAGGGAACCAGAACAGTAAAGTTGCTAAACAGTGAGCTGAATCTCACGATAAAGCTCCGTAAAGATTCAGCTGATAATTCACTACCAGAGGCACCAACAGTCACATTGTTTCATTTAATACAGTGTTGTTATAAAAATATCAATTGTAGCTGCTCTAAGTAACATGAATTGAGTGTAAAGCATCAGAATACTTCTTCCACCACTGCTCTTCTCTGATGGATTTCTCCTCAGTATGAAATATATCTAACTATAAAGGAAGGAAGCTCTGTCTGTCTGTTCTTCGATTATCTCGACAACCACTTATCTGACCGACTCCACACTTGAAGCTGATTAGATGTTGTTAGTGCAGGTTTTTCTTTGCCCTCTGTCAGAACGCAGCTCAGACTCTCATTAAAAGCAATGTGGCACTCTGCAGTTTCAGGCATTCACAGTGTGTGTGTGTGTAGGCAGGTAATTTGGAATACAGATTATAAATAGGAAGGACATAAACACACCTGTCTCTCTCTCTGTCTCTCTGCAGGACTATGATATAGGCTCAGTTGCCATGGTGAACGACACAGTGGGCACGATGATGAGCTGCGGCTTCAAGGACCAGAGCTGTGAGATCGGCATGATCATCGGTAACCATACGTTTGAATAAATAAACAACTTCAGGATGTCCTCACATAAAGCTGACATGAATCTGGCTCTGCCTGTTAGGGTTTCGCTGGATTTGAGGAAAATATCTGTTTGGGTTTATTTACATACTGTATATACACAGCGGTGGAAGAAGTACTCAGATCTTTTACTTAAATAAAAGTAGCAATACCACAGTGGAGAAATACTCTCTTGATCTTTCTTAAAAGTGCAAAAGTATTAGCATCAAAATAAAGTACCAAAAGTTAAAAGTAATCATTATGCAGAATGGCCCATTTCAGAATCATATATATTATATTATTGGTTTATAATTATTGATGTATTAATGTGTTTAATCTTTAATAATGTTGAAGTTTGGACTGTTGGTTGAACACAACAAGCATTGTGAAGGTGTCACTTTGGGCTCTGACGCATTGTGACGAGCATTTCTCACTATTTTCAGAATTTTTACAAACCAATCAATCGATCGGTTCATGGAGAAAATAATCAGCAGGTTAATCCATAATGAAAATAATCATTAGTTGATACGAAATAGTTGAAAATGACCTCCACCTCAACCAACTCCAACAGTAAAATCCTGCTTTTACATTTTCCTGATTATACTTACATAAATAACCATTTCAATGCAGGACTTTTACTTTTAACAGAGTATTTTTACAGAGTGGTATTAGTACTTTAACTTCAGTAAAGGATCTGAATACTTCTTCCACCACTGGCCATCACTAGAGCCACACCGCTAACGTCACTAAAAAGAGCAGATTGATTTTTACTACGTCACCCAGTTTTTATGTTACAACACATCCAGAATCTGGGTCCTTTTGTGATGAGGACAGCTCAGAAAAATGGTTTAATTTAATCTGATTCTCACCTTTTTTTTTTTTGATGATCAAACTAAAACAGATAAATTCCCAGATTTTGTTTTTAATAATGAGACCAAGGCAAATGACTAACATGTAGCAGCATTCCAGTGTTATTACAAGCTGAAATATCAGGAGTTGCCACATCCTCAGATAACCTTATTTGTGTTCAAATTTGGGTTTGTTCAATCGGCTATCGTGCTCCTCTTCCTCTGTAGGGACGGGAACCAACGCCTGCTACATGGAGGAGATGAAGAACGTGGAGCGCGTGGAGGGCGACGAGGGACGGATGTGCATCAACACGGAGTGGGGCGGCTTCGGAGACGACGGCTCCCTGAAAGACATCCAGACGGAGTTTGACGTGGAGGTGGACAAGACGTCCATCAACCCCGGCGTCCACACGTACGTACAAGATGATCATTTATAAAATGTGTTTAGTCCAGTCACAGAAAATAAACTATAATTTTAATAATACATCGACCATTTAAGTCATCTGTCAAGAATAGATGCAAAATATTTTCTGATTCCAGCTTCTCAAGTGTTTTTCTGATTGGTTGGTTTCAGACGTGTCATGTGTGCAGAAACACCAGAAAACAATACAATCAAATTATATGATTAATTCTTAGCAATTCCAGTTTTTACAGATTTTCTCAGAAAGATACCAAGATAAAGCTAATGTCTCCAGCTATGCTAGCACAGAGTGGCTTTGAGCTGAATGCTAACACCAGCATGCTAACATGCTCACAATGACAATGCTAACATGCTGATGTTTATAGCAGGTATAATGTTTACAGTGTTCACCATTTTAGTTTAGTATGTTAGCATGCTAACATTTGCCAATTAGCGCTACAGACAAAGTACAGCTGAGGCTGATGGGAATAAATTAAAATGTTGACCTGATGATGGCGCTAGATGAAAAGTCAGAGGATCACCAAAGTTATTACAGTTCACCCTGAGGAGAACATGAATGTTTGCACCAAATTTCACGGCACACCATCCCATATTTGTTGAGATATTTAAGTCTGGACCAAAGTGGTGGACCTGCTGTTCCTGGAGACATGTCGCTGGCTAAAAGGAGAGGATTAATTTATACAATATGTCACCCAGATTTTATGTTTCGACACATTTCACCAATTTTTAGATGACAGATATTTTTGCCTCTTTCTGTCCCGTTTACTCCCATGCTTGTTTCCTCCTGTAGCTTCGAGAAGATGATCAGCGGCATGTATTTGGGAGAAATCGTTCGTCTGCTGCTGGTGAGGCTGACGAAGGACAAGCTGCTGTTTAAGGGACAGACCTCAGAGGCGCTGCTGACTCCGGGCAAATTTGAGACTAAGTTCATCTCTGAGATTGAGGAGTGAGTGTCCGACAGAGGCTTCTTAAATGGATACTGTGGTTTGGAGTCATGAACTTTCTAATCTGACGCTGAAAAGTCAGCACTTTCTTTAAAGGGAAATTCAGTTGTTTTAAACTTTTGCCATTAATATTGGTTCTATTAACATTTTAAAGCACTAATTCTTGAGATATCGTAAATGATCAAATAGTGGACGAGGCCTTTCTTTACCTCACCTGAAGAAAGAACCATGCCTTTATTTTTTAATTATTTTGTTGTCAATGCAAACTCAACACTCTTTGTATCTGTTTCTCATTACAAACCTACTTCCTTGTTGATGCAACACATAAGTTCAATAGATGAGTCTCTCTTAAACATATTTGCTTTGTATCATTTGACTATTTTATTTATCAATATGTCCTCTTTCGTCCTCCACGTTGTCTTCATTTCCTGTCTGTGTCTCTGGTTCAGGCCGGACGGCGGTCTGGAGAACGCCCAGAATATTCTGACCGAGTTGGGTTTGAAATGGGATTTGGTCGACTCTCGCGTGGTGCGTCTGGTCTGTGACGTTGTCTCCTCACGCTCCGCCTGTCTCTGCGCTGCTGCCCTGGCAACCATCGCCAACCGTATCCGTGAAAACCGAAGGCTGGACCATCTGAAGACCACCGTGGGGGTGGACGGGACGGTCTACAGGAAACACCCCAAGTAAGAAGGAATATGAGGTTTATGTTAAAGTGTGTCTGGTTGCAGTTTAAGGGTTACACTTTCATTTAACCCCCCTCCCCCCAATATAAGCAGCATGTAAACCTACAGTATAATAAATAGTTTATAACACATTAAAATGTACTTAAAAGTAGATATAAGGACATCTATGTGTTTATTAACGTACAGTATCATCAACAATTCTAACTTCTCCTATGAAGACACATTTTATGTGATTACAGCTGTTTTATATTGTCATTCATTATCTGTTTATATAGCAGCATCCAGAATCAATAAACACCATTAAAAAACACCTTATATCTGCTTACAACATTATACTGTATTATAAAGCATTAATTAAATGTTTGTACACACAAAATAATAATTCTGTAAAATAATAAGAAAATAAATGTATAAATATAAAGAGGAATACATAATAAAATAATAAATAAGTAAATAAAAAAATGGAAATATAAAGAGAAATAAAATATAAAATATTATTTAAATATATGTTCACATATATTTGTTAAGTTACTTCCCTATATATATATATATATTTCTTTTTTTCATATAAATTACTCAATTTGTTCTGTATATTTTTTTACATTTTGTATTTATTTATTTTTATGTTATTTATTTATTTATATTTATCCCTTTTTTTCCCTTATTCTTTTCCCTATTGGTTTTTGTTTTTCCCTGTTCTCTGTCCTTTCTTTATATTTCCAAAAATTTTTATTTACTTATTTATTCTTTTATTTATTCCTCTTTATATTTCCACATTTATTTTCTTATTCTTTTACATATTTATTCTTTTTTAAGACACTCCTGTGACTCCATAGCTCTGATATGACAGAAAGTAATTTTCCCGTCATTCATTCAAAAGTCAGATTTGATGAAAGTGAAGGGGTGTCGTTCTTCAATAGGCGCTTTTATTTTGACTTTTGGTGATACAGTTTTGAGTTTTAAAAAATCTCTGTCGGTGCGTTCAAGGACCCTCCAGCTTCTGAAATTGGCATCTGCTAAACACCAACATTTTTTAACACACTAAACAATAAAATAAAAAAAAACTGTTTTAATCTTAAAATAGAGACACTTCTAATATCTACTGAAAATGACATTGAGTTTAGTTGGAAAACTCTTCTGTAACTGCAAAATGGAGAAGTGTAAAGTTTCGAGGGTCAGTGAAGCAGACAAAGACAGAAACAGTAAAAGACATTTTTATTTTGTGGTTTGCTACAAAGCCAAACTCTCATTGAGGCAGTGATGAAACAGCTGACATGCAGATGAACCAGGAGGAAGTCCTGAGTTGTTTTTTTCCTCTTTTTTGTTTTTTCCTCAATTTTGGGGAGATGTGAAATCATATTTATTTGTCTGGGTGAGCAGGCAGGAGGCGGCACCGGGTGTTGACACATTAACACACTTCCTGCCTTTGTGAGAAGAACAGAAACAGAACAGAAAAAAAATGTCCACATGAATCGCGTCACTTCTCTGTCCTTCAGTATTATTTCCTTTCATGTTTAACACATTTCTGCAGCGGATGTTGCATTTAAATTACAGCTGCACTGCTGCACATGTTCATACTGTAAATATCTTAGCTTGTTCATATATACCTCTTACTGTTTATTTATGTATTACCACTATACATATGTACATCACTCTGCACTTCACTGCACTTCTGGTTAGATGCTGAACTGCATTTCATTGTCTCAGTACTATTATTCATTGACAATGCAGTTTAATCTAAAACATGATAATGAGAAGGAAGAGATTCTGTGTGCAATATATTTATTTTTCTTCCTCCCTCCTCCCTCCTCTCTCGTCCTCCCCTGTAGTTTCAGCGAGGAGCTCCAGGCGATGGTGCGCCTCCTCGCTCCCGAGTGTGACATCACCTTCCTCGTCTCGGAGGACGGCAGCGGGAAGGGCGCTGCCATGGTAACGGCCGTGGCGCAGCGGCTGGCTCAGTCCCGACTGTTGGAGGACAGTGACGGTGGGGGCGACGATGAAGAGGAGGAGGGAGATAAATAAGAGTAGAGAGGATGCGGATGATGCACAGCACGTCTCTGTTTTTTAAAGCCTGCTGTATTTTCATTCAGCTAAATTTTATGTGAATAAGTTTTGCTCCTGCTTCTGTTACTGTTTTCATTTTCTGTTATAAACTCTGTCATTTAGAAACATTAAAGGTTTCCTGTGGAGTTTTTGACCTCTAGTAGCGCCATGGAGCAGTTTTTTTTGAGGTGGGTCCCCGTTTTGTTTGTGTATCTTGGGTGATGCAGCACACAGTCCTGCCGACAGTGTCACACTGTTCCACTGACCTACAGGGGGCAGTAACACGCCAAGAAACGCAGCAATGTGCCGAAGAAGAAGAAGAAAACGTGAAGGTGTCACTTTGGGCTCTGGGTCATTGTGACCGCATTTCTCACTATATAAGTTTTACAAACCAATCAATCAATCAATGGATTAATGGAGAACATAATCAGCAGGTGAATCCAGAATGAAATGAATCATTAGTTGCAGTCAGATACAGTGCATGAGGAATAATCATCTAATGATATCAGATATAATAGAACAGGCACAGGGGACATGTACTACTTTTAATACTTTAAGTACATTTTCATGATTATACTTACAGACTTTTACTGAAGGAACATTTTCAATGCAGGACTTTTACTTGGAACAGAGTATTTTGACAGTGTGGTATTAGTACCTTTACTGCAGTAAATGATATAAATACTTTATCCACCACTGTCAGAAACACAGATGAAAGAAACCCTCTATAGGAAAATACAGTGCTTCATCTCTTTGTGTTAATAACATCTGATTTGACTAAACTTGAGTGTGGGATGAACAAAAATATGTTCTCATTTTGTCAAACGTTGACATTTTACAAGTATTAGACAGCGCTTTCTAGCCAGATTATCCCTATTAGTACTTATTTATTTTATTTCTGGGTAAAAATATCATCAATGTTCTTCACTGCAGAAAACCTCTTTTTCATCAAACAGCCACACGGCTCTCACTGACATGCAGAGGACAAAGTGGAGCTGCAGCCTGGAGCCTGTTGTGTTCCTGCAGACAGTCTGCTGCAGCCTGTTCCTGCCACTCAGGTGGTGGTTTGGGTCTGAAAGTCAAGAGCCACTCCAGCTGCTCGCCTCCAAACTGTAGCACTACAGTCAAAGCTGTAGTGGAGTATTGTGGTAATAGTGGTGTAAAGTAACTACTTTACTTGAGTATATCCAATTTATGGTACTTTATACTTCTACTTCACTACATTTCAGAGGGAAATATTGGTGCTTTTTACTTCACTAAGTTTATTTAACTGCTACAGTTACTTTGATTTTACATTAAAAACACATGATCAACTTATATAACATAATGCGTTGTTATAAATTAATGGCCTGGTATACCCAAACAGGTGTTTTCAGTTATGTGTCTGATTAGACCTCCTCAGGTTGGAGTTGTGCAAAGACATGCAGGGATTTACGTGACGTCATCATGAACTAATAAGAATCATAAAGTTGTAAATTGTCCTGCAAAAAAGAAAAAGATAACTTGTGTGCAAAAAAAAAATGTATCTTTTGTGCATAAGGCTAAAAAATATATATCTTTTGGGACCTTTGGGGCTCCATAATTTAACACTTTTTCAGAGTGAGTACTTTTACTTTTGATACTTTAACTACATGTTGCTGGTAATACTTCAGTACTTTTACTCAAGTATAATTTTGAATGCAGGACTTTTACAGTGTGGTATTCCCACTTTTGCTGAAGTGAAGGATCTGAATACTTCTAGCCTACTACTACTACTACTGTACTTAAGTACAGTTTTGACATACTTGTACTTTGAGTATTTCCATTCTATGCTACTTTATACTTCTACTCCACTGCACCTCAGAGGGAAATATTGTACTTTTTACTCCACTACATTTGTTTGACACTTAGTTACTTTTTACATAAAAAACATATGATATACTTACATGACATGATGCAATACTATATAATAATCTACCCAGAAGTACACAAAGGATCTAAAACTGGCTCCACATTGACGAACTACAACATTAAAATGCTCTTACATGTATTTGTTAGTGATAAAAACAGAACATTCTGAAAGTGGCCATTATGCATAATGAGTACTTTTATTTTTGATACTTTAAGTACAGTTTGCTGATAATACTTCTGGACTTTTACTTAATAATATTTCGAATTCACGAATCTTACTTGTAATGTAGTATTTTTAGGCTATGCCATTCCTAAGTAAACTATCTGAGTACTTCCACCTCTGTCTTATTTTGAGTTTGACCTTGAGTTTTAACAAAATCAAAACAAACTTGATCTGTGAAACAAAGTCGAGTGGAAAGAACACAAGACTGGAAACATTATTGCTCATTTTCATCAGCACAAAGCCTGATTTTAGTTGAAGCCTGCCACCAAATGAAAGTCATGCTGGAGCCTCGTGGGGGGGGGGGTCACTCCACTTCCACAGCTTTGTGGAAGTTTAAACAGACACGTGCTTCCTCCCCCTACTGGAGACATCTGGTAACAGCAGCTTGTATGTGTGTATGTGCTCACACCAGACAGCATGTGTGTGATCACGTTTCTCAACAAAATCAGCCAACCAAGCTGTTAATCACGTCAGCGACCCGCCCTGAGAGGCTGTGCTTATATCTCAAGTCCAATATTTGCACCATGAAGCTGTGGTTTAATAGTTTGTGTGTGTATGTACACTGATTATGTATATATATATAATTTTTTTTTTTTTTTTTACATAATTTCTCCTGTGGTGTAGGGAGCACAATCCTGAAATTATAACCCTTAAAGGAGCTCACATTTTACAGGACTTTAGGGAGGAAACCCATGCAGGCAGGGGGAGAACATAGAAAGTATATTCATTCAAGTACTGTACTTTTAGTAAAGTAGAAGTACCTCAAAATTGTACTTGAGTATTTCAATTGTATGCTACTTTCCTGCTCCACTACATTTCAAAGGGAAATATTTCATTTATTTGACAGTTTAGTTACTTTTCAGATAAAGATTTTACATTGAAAAATAAGCTTATAAAATATAATGTATTGTTTAATATTAAACCAGTGGCTCTCAACCCTTTTGCCTTGTGACCTCTTACAAAATAGCAGTCTTGGCCCCTTCTCACATATCAGATGTCTCTGAGTTGTTATCAGTTCCACCAAAAAGACATTTCACCTCTAAACTTCTCACATGGTTTCATTTGAAACAGTATGAGACCCAAAGGGGTCAAATTATCCTATATTTTGCAAAAAAATCAAAGATTAAAGAAAAGTAAAAAAACTGAAAACAGATTTGTGTATTAGAACATTGTTTTTTCTTCTTCCCTCTCCCATTAATCATCTCACGACCTCTCAGATTTATCTGGTGACCCTTTGGAGGGAACTGTATATAGTTAAAACTAGCTAACTGTATATAAACTAGCTAACTGTATATAAAGCAGTTAAAACTAGCTAACTATATATAAAGTAGTTCAAACTAGCTAACTGTCGTTAGTCGTTAGTAGTTTAAAAAACCCTTTGGAGGGGCCCGAACCCTAGGTTGGGAACCACTGGACTAAAATAGATAACTGTATATAGTTTAAACTAGCTAACTGTATATAAAATAGTTAAAACTGGCTCCACTTTGAGCAGCTACAACAGTAAAATGCTGCTCTATCATTGATGCATCAGTATAACTATCCAATAATTTCATATATAATAATAAAGCCTACATTTAAATGGCCCAAATGAGTACTTTTACTTTTGGTACTTTAAGTACATTTTGCTGGTAATATTTCTGCACTTTTACTTCAGTAGTATTTTAAATGAAGGGCTTTTACTTGTAATAGAGTATTTTTATAGTGTAGTATTGGTACTTTTACTTGAGTAAAGGATCTGAATACTTCCACTACAAACTGCAGACATCACATACATACAGACATTAATTAATAGCCTGATCTTTTCATGCATTTAAGCCTTTTGTTGCCATGATTCTAGGTCTGATCATTTATGTTAATGAATATTTTAAGCTCCCACATGGACCTCTACTATTTGGATATAATAATTTAAAGCTTAACTCCAGGGATACACTTGGGGATATATTGAGCAAGTAGCCTGTGTGTTATTAGTGTTTAAACAATGACTTTATGTGAACATGGCAGCTAAAAAAGAGACTGCATATTTTTAGACCTAGTGTTTGGTTGCTGTCATTACAGGCTGATGCGTCTCTACAGTATTTTTAACCCGAGCTGTGCAGACTAAATGTGCTCCCATTGGATGCACAAGAACATTCAGATAATAATAACAACAATAATAACAATAATAATAGAGTCCGCAGCGGATTCGCAGACTGACACTATAATATATAGCTAGTAAATGCTTTTCAATTACTTTGACTCTCAAAATGACTGCCATAGCGGCTTAAAAAGTAGATAATTTGCCAACAAATTGAATGTGATTTTAGTCATTTAGTGTCAAACCTTTTTTTATTATTATTTTTATGATAATAGACACCAAATACTGCTCTTTGTCTCCATCTGGTGCCTGTGAGGGTTACAATAGAGCTGTGAAGTGCGAAGATCTATTTCGGGCACCCCTGGATCCTGAAGTAAAAGTCCCATTCATTTTTCCCATATAGCCAGGCTTCCATCCAAATGTAACGCAAATTTTAACTTCATGTGTTAATGTGAGGAAGGTTACAGCCTCCTCATCGCTCCACACAGATCTAATGTTTTCAGCTCTTCACTTTAACTCACAGGCTTCATGGACATCATGATTTATTCACTCAGTCTGTGTCCGTTGCACACTGTCGCATTTTGCTAACTTCTGCCTCAACCAAGCGTGAAGACTTTTTTGTGATATTTTGAAGATTTTTTCCACTCAGGGTTTTTAAGGTGGAAATTGAAAATGCACATAAAAACAGGTGGATGGAAACCCACTCCCTCTTTTAAATCAACTGTGTTCTTTGATAAAAATAAATCAGCAACAATATGGCAAATATGGCAAAAAAATGATCTTGTTCCAGCTTCTCAAATGTGAATATTTGCTGGTTATCTCAGTATGAATGTAGTATTTTTTGAAAGGCAGATTGAGTGTTTGACCTCCATTGTGAACAAGAAGTTTGGGGGGGGGGGGTTTACCTGTAAATTTACAACAACATACATATTGATATTAAATGTGTGTTGTCATCTAGGATGCCAAACAGCACATGCTTCCAAATTAATATAAAAATGTCACCAATGCAGCTGTTAATAAAAATGCAAAAGGTTATTCCACCAGAAACATTCATGAGCAGCCCCACATCTCTCCACAGCTATACTCGCCAAACTACATTCACTTTTTTCGCAATTTAATGATATGTTTTGGGATTTGATTTATACCCCTCTCGAATGTAAACCCCGCCCACCTACAGCCGTGTCACTCGGAAGTACGTCACGCTACTGAAGCTAAAGATGCTTCAACTGCCGTTTCACTTTAACATTAAGTTGTACTCTGTGGCAAACTTTGGCCACACCTAGATCCTGTCCCATTTCCACAAAAAAAAAAAGAAAAGAAAAAAGAAACAGGCTTTTTTTTCTCTCTCTCTCTCTGGTGCGTTTGTTTGTGTGTCGGCGAGTCCCGGCGGTGTAACCGGAGAGGGGCCTCAGAGAGGGAATGCAGGACTGCAATGGAGCACAATGCAATACAGGTAAAGCCGATGTAATTTCCAAATAAATGTCGATTTCTGTCACGTAGACCCGGCGGGTTTTCTGACCTGTTGATGGGGGGATTATTTTAACCGTGTGTCGCTGTGAATTGAAGCCCAATGTCGCGTTTTATTTCATTTAGTTTGACCATGTCGTATTGATTGTTTTCTCATATCAACCAAACCCCAGCACCGAGAGTTGCTCTGACTGCAATTACAACTTTATTCAACCAGGCTCAACTTTTTTTTTCCTCCAGAGGTGGAAAATAAACCGCTGATATTTGTATTTTTAAGGGGAAATGATCGGCTGTGACGCCGAGCTGTCGCCTCGTTTCATATCGGAGACTCAGTCGTTAAATTCCAGTTTAATATTTCTGATATTTTCGCCGTGTTAATGATTAATTTCTTTGTGTGTCGTGTCGACAGTTTCAGCTTCTCCTCTGGCTACCAACCCCCACCCACACTAACGACACATTAGCTAAATAAAATTAAAATTTTCTGGCCGTTTGCCTGCCTGAAAATATCAGGAAACTTTTAAGCTAGTCAGCCTTTTCAACAAAAACTAGCTAGCAGCGAGTCGTTGCATCGACATTTTTTCATTTTTGAACGCTGACTCTCACAAATAAATTTCAACACCGACGTGATATTTAAGACAGAAATATTTTTTCGACAGGGACTAGGTGGAGCAGCAGTTGTGTTGTGTTATAATAGGAAGCATATTGATATTATTATCAAATCCCTCCCGACATTTTGTCTCCGGCGTAATTACCAGCACAGTTTAAGGAGGAATGTTAATATTGTGTGTGTGTGTGTGTGTGTGTGAAGGGGGAAATGTGGAGTTTTTTTGTACTTGAAATAGCGAAGGATTAGTCTTGCCTAAAATAAAATAATAAAAATTAAAAAAAACAGGAAACATCCAGAGGACATACAGCTAGGGGTAATGTGAGCTTTGAGTCGAAATAAAGTCATTTATTTTGACAGCAATCCTTCATGTGTGGCGTTGGGTGTGTTTAATATCCCAGTGGTGGTTGTGTATTTTTATAATAACTCTGTTTAAATATTAATTTATTGCAGCATTGAAAGATTTTTTTTTTCTTTCTCTCCAGTGGGTAACTTGTGAGCCCTTTTCAATAACAGGATATACCCAAGGTCAATACTGTTGACTGTGTGTTTGGGATTTTATTTATTTATTTATTTATTTATTTATTTATTGTCCATATAGTCGGAGGTTGTTGGGGGGGGGGGGTTCTTCTCCTCTTCCTCTTCCTTCCTGTACTGAAAACTGTGTTTAAAAAAAATCTCACTGCATTATTCCCAGAAATATCACGAGAACTGACGTAGGCAGGGTGCAGATTAAGGGTTTCCATCTTAAATTCTTGTGTGTGTGTGTGTGTGTGTGTGTGTGTGTGTTTGTGTATTCACATTTTAGACAGTGGGCTGCCTCTCAGTGCTCAGATTATATTATGTGGCTTTTTATTTTCCTGCCTCGTTTCCACCGCTAGGCTGAAGCACTGCCTCAGCTGGCCCTCCCCCTGCAGGGCCAGAAAGTACATGGGCTCTATGATATGCATATAACACTCCTATAGTACATAATAGTATGTTTATGATACACTATACTCACTTGATGGTAGTACTTATCATACGGCCTCACTATAATTAAGTTAAATATAAGTATAATATTCATTCTGGGTGCTAAAACTGTGTCTGCAAAGCTGCATAGTGAATTGATCTCACTTTGTTGTGGTGTTTTTTTTCCTGCTGATCGACTCAAGATAAATAGATATAACTAATGCTCAAAGGATTTATAGATTAGTCGCTGGACAGAAAATAAAATGGGCAAAAACTTTGCTAATTCTTTAAGTAAAAACGTCCGGTTCTCCAGTTCCAGCTTCACAAAATGTGAACTAAATAGTGAATTTATTTCACTTTGTTGTGTTGTTTTTTTTTTCCTGCTCACATGCCAACAAATAACTAGAGCTCAAACTATTATAAAGAAAATAAATCAGCAACAATTTTGTCAATCAATCAATCATTTTTTTTAAAGCCAAAATGCCATAAAATGACCTGGTTCCAGCTTCTCAAATGTGAGTGTTTGCTGGTTATCTCAGTCTCCTGTGATAGTAAATGGAATATTTTTGTGTTTTTGACTGTTGGTCAGACAAAACAAGCAAATGTAAGTATGTCAACTTGACATTGTATAGACCAAACGATTACTCAAGAATGTAACCACCAGATTAATCCATAATTAAAATAATCACAAGTTGCAGCTCTATTACTATCACTTAAATATACATCTATATCATAACTATTGAGGCTAATGTTGTATCTGTGGAGTTCAACAGTGATTTTATCTCACTTTGTCTTATTTATTCTTCTTCTTTGTCCTGTTTAGTATTCCTCTACTAGCTCATACTTTGTCTGTAGCAGTCAATAGTCTCTTATTCTTATATTTTATTAAGTATAATAATCCTTAAAAACGTCTAAAATGTCACTCCAATGTTCCTGGAGGGGTTTCCAGTGATCCTTTTTCTAAATTAATACCATAGTTATAATATAATAGTTTCTACTCATACGCTTATAAGTAACTGTTTGATAGTCTTGTAATATTAAATTATATTCAATTAATGGCTAATATTATGTCAATACTGTCCTGATCATATGTGATTATACGCCTTTGCGTATTGTATTGAGTTTAATAATCCTTAAAAATATCTGTAATACTTGTATAATATTAATATAGGGGCTTACAGCAGTCTGCAGAGACTTTATCTGACTTTATGTATTCTTTAATGTTCCTTAATCGTATCTATGTGGCTATAGTGGCTAATATTGTATATGTAGAGCTCAATAGTGAACCTATAATTTTCCTATAGGGTCTTACAGAAAACAGTGGAGACTTTATCTGACTTTATGGTATTCTTAGTCCAATTTTATTACTATAATCTTCCTTAGTGATTCTATCTTCCTTCAGTCCATTTATTCTCCTTCTTTGTCCTTGAAAACTTCTGTTACTCCTCTAATGACTAACACTTTGTCCGTCTGATTCTTACGTAATTATATTCTTCCTCATATTGTATTGAGTAGAATAGGTCTCAAATAAACCTATAATTTTCCTGTAGTGGCTCAGTGGAGACCTTATCTGACTTTATGGTATTTATATTACTTTAATTTTACTTAAGAATACCTGTAGGTGCTAATATTGTGTCTGTAGAGATAAATAATGATTTTATTTAATTTTATTTCCTTTTCATATTCTCTTAAATATCTGTTAAATAATCCCTCTTTTTAGAGGCTAATACTAATGTCTGTAGTACTCCATAGTGTCTTGTATTTACTTTATGTTCTTCCTCATATCATATTGAGTATAATGATTCTTAAATAAACCTAAAATATTCCTACAGGGACCCAAAGTAATGAGTGAACACTTTTTACACGACTTAATGGTAATATTGTCCTCAAAGTATTACTATAAAACTCCTCAACTACAGCTGTAATGTTCCTTTAGTGGGTAATATTGTGTCTGTAGCGCTCCATACTGATTTTATCTAACTTTTTCTTTTTCACATTTGGCTCACATACTTATAAATACCTGTTTTAATATTCCAATAATACTCCTGTAGTGTCTGATACTCTGTTTAGTGCTCAATACTGTTTATTCTTACTTAATTATATTCCTCCTTGTATCGTGTCCAGCATAATAATCCTTAAAAAGAAACTTTATCTGGGTGTTTATCTTTATGTATATCCCCTAAATATTCCTATAGCGGCTAATACTCCTAACTTAATGTTTTTTTCCCTTCTTCTATGAATATAATATTATACATTATAGCAGCTATTTATATCTCTGTGGCTCCAATATTTAATTTCCAGAGCGTTATAATGTGTCTGTGTTACTCTGTAGTTATTTTCTCTCATTTATCAGTAAAATATATCAGTATTAAGGACTTGAAATGCACCTCTGGGGACATTTAATGATGATTTAATCCTATAATGTCTTTCTAACATTCCTATAGGGACTTGCAGTATGTTTCATGACTTTATCTCATTCTGTGGGCTTTACATTGTGCCTGAGATGCCCTGTAGTGATCAAATTAAATGTACTTTATTCTCATTGTGTCATTATAATAGTGCTGTAATGTTTTCCACAGGGACTTTGTGTTTTTTCTCTCTCCTGTGGTTCTATAATTTCACTTCCTACAGCAGGCTATAGAGTGTGTTTGACATTCAGCAGTGACCTTGTCCATTTTAGTGGCGTTCTCTCTTCGGTTGTATCGCCATATAATATTCCTTTAATACAAATATAATATTCCTTGTAGAGACTTGGAGTGTGTGAGTGATAGTGAGCTTGTTTTTTTGTGTGTGTGTCTTACAGTTTTCCCACAGGGCCTTTTTAAAGTGTGTGCGTGTGTGTCATCATTAAACATCATGTCACTGTGTTATGTGATGTAGTGGCTTTATGTAATAGTAGTGTTGTTTGTGTATAGCTGATATGTATATTTGCTGCTGTATCTTTCTAAAAATTGATCTGAGGCCTGCTGCAGCTGGTCTGCAGAGCTACAGCGGGGGGGGGGGGCTTGCCTGTGGTGGGTTATGGATATTGGGTGGGGGAGGGTGCGCTGGGTGGGGTGGGGTGGGGGTTGTGGATGATCAACACAGGAGTGAGAATTTGAGAATATTCTGCATTTAAGGCAGCAGGAGGAGAAGGCAGGAGAGCTGCTGGGTTCAAACACCGCAGGACGAGCGGCTGCTTTAAGAAACTAAAAGGCGGGAATGAAATACAGTATATGCTTTTATTTTGTGAATCTTCATGTCCCATCTATCATGAGTAAATGGATAGCAGCTGCACAGCCGGCCGCACCCTCAAACTTATACACTAGGCCTTTTATTTCATGTGGATAATAAGCTCAGTGAATGTGACGTCTGCCTGCTTTATTATAATTCACTTAATATGAAAAAACTTATCTGTCATGCACTTAAAACTGTCCAGCCATGCTTCATTTAAACAGTACAGCTGTGATGATTAATCGATTTATTGATAAGGCGATTGAAAGAACATTAATCAACAACTATTTTGACAGTCGATTCATCGTTTCAAGTCATTTTCCACACTAATATTTCCTGGTTGCAGCTTCTGAAACGTGAGGATTTGCTGCTTTTCTTTTGTTTGCTGTGATCGTAAATGAAATGTCTTCGGGAAGACGTCGCTTGGGCTTCTGGGAAATCGTGACCAAACGATTAATCGTGAAAATAATCTGCAGATTAATCGATAATGATTAGAAGATTAGTTGCAGCCCTAGTAAACCTTAGCAGAGCTTAAGCGATTAAGTGATTTGTCTACTCGATGGGCAGAAAATGAACCAGCAACGATTTTGATTATCAATAAAGTCATTTTTAAAAGCAAAATCTCTAAACGTTCTTCTTAAATGTGTGAATCTGCTGCTTTTCTCTGTTTTATCTCTCAGTAAACTGAATATCTGGGAACTTTTGATGGGCATTTTTCATAATTAGACCAAACGATCAATCGATTATTGGAGAAAATAGTTGGCAGATTAATCAATAATGAAAATTATTCATTAGTTGCAGCCCTAAACATTAGTAACTTTACTGTAAGTGGAATTTCTGCCCATTTTTCTTAACATTTAAATAAGATTAGAGCTTAAGTGATTAACTGATTAGATCCACAGAAAAGTAATCGATTTAACTATTTTGTTCATTGATGAATCATACATGCCAAATGTTCACCGGTTCCAGTTTCTCAAATGTGAGGGTTTTTCTGTTTTTATATGAACGTAAATTGCAACAAACTATTATTTTCACAAACGATTGATCTGCCAGTTATTTTGTTGATTAGTCAGTTAATTGTTTTGACTATAAAATGTCAGAAAATAGTAAAATTCATAGATCCAAATGTGGTGTCATCAAATATATTGTTTTGTCCGACCAACAGTCTAAAACCCAAAGATATTCAATTAACATAATCATAAGAGACATTTATTTAACTACATTCTGACATTTTACATCGTTAGTTGCAGCCTTAAATAAGACAAACGATAAAAAGCAAAAGTAATAATCTTGTTTCAGGTTGAATTTTTGTCACTGAGAAATATTAGTTTAATATTTCAGGTCATTTGCAGGTTGTGTGTTGCAGCTGTGGGGCTGCATATGTTTCATGTAAAGCTGATGTAATTCAGTCTTTTCTCGCCTCCAACTCCAAACGGGATTACAGAGGCTGCGTGATGGATTCAATATCAGAAAACAGCAGCTTTCTTTAGGGCTGTAAAAACTGGACCACCATGTCTGCTGTGTTGTACACAAAGCAGTGTGTTTTTCTTTTGATTTTATCACCTTAAACCCATTTGAATATGTTCATAAAGAAAGGAGGCATCATGAAAATATAAAACCAGTGAACGTATCTACTAACAGGTGTTGTGTGTGTATCTAAAGCCTGATGTATCTTCTTTCTCTGTGCCATAGAGCTGCAGTAGTTTATTTGGACTCAAGGCCACTCACACCGTCCTGCTGCCCCAAACACTTACTAGAGCCCCAGATTGTGGATTCATCCGCGACAGAAAATAGTCCCCAACAAATGCACTATTTCCTCCTGTTTGACTAATGTTTGCTAAAAACTACAGTGAGCAGTCATTTTAGGAAATTACTGAGCCTTGAGGTGGTTTTTGTCGAAAAAGAGTCGCTGCTCTAAATGGGATATGGAAACGCCTTTGCTGAAGAAATTCTGATGTAGAGAACATTTAACTCATGTGACTGATCAGCTGTTTCGTCTCCGGACAGCATGAAACATGGCCGACGCTAGCTGACATGAAAGAACAATTCACACTTGTCCAATAGAAACAAATTCCTGAGGACCTCTCTCCATTTTTCTCCCGTAGATGGGTTAGATGGACAAGGCGACTTGTTTTGTTTCCGGTTCACAAACTCTTCTTCTTCTGCTCTGTTTACTGGCGGATTACAGCCATGAGTAAAGTGTAGCCTATACCGCCAACTTCTGACCAAACTACGTTTTGCAACGGGCCTAGTTTATTTGCTCCAAACCAGTTGATGGAAACGCGCCTAATTCACTTTTCTTTTTTGTGACATTTCAAAAGTTGCTTAAAATTCACAATTGACAATTGAATAGAAACACAGCTACTGTCTCTTTGCGTCTTTTTATTAGTTCTCCAGCAGTATCTGTTAATATGTTCAGGGTTTCTGACATTGACTCCACCATGCACCCTCCAGTCCTTCGTGATCCTTTTGGATATTGTAATTTTCCACCTGATCTGATAATCAATTAATTCTTTAGGTATTTTTTTAAGCAAAAATTATCATATTCGAGTCTCTCAAATGTGAGTATTTGATGCTTTTCTGTCTTCTTTGATCTTTAGGTGTCAAACAAGACATTTAAAGACGTCATCTTAGGGTTTGGGGAATTGTGAAAGATATTTTTCGAAACCGAGAAAGTAATCATGAGTTTGGCACTTGTTTAAACTAAAACAAATGCCCTGTTTTTGCAAAGCCCCATTCTAACCTTGACCAAAAAAACTGAACTGAAACTTCCGTTAGATATGTGTGAGCTGGTGTTAATATGACTTCAACAGCTTTTAAATCAAACACAATCTGCTGCAACTTATGAAAATGACAAAACTGATCCTAATTTGAAACAAGGCGGTGATTATTTTTCATCTCATTGTTTTTGCTCTCAATCTGGGTTGAAACAACTGGTCTGAGTCACCTCGGCTTGTGGGTTTTGTGGCTGTCTGTGAATAATGTTTGTAGCGGAGCTCATGAACACACAGCACTGCTGACTGAAGCTGTGGCTCAGGATCCAAAATGGCAGCTCACCGTCCTCCTGGCAGATCCAGAGATTACCATTTAGGTCACGTACTTATAGATTACAACTAAAGAGAATGTATTTTCTGTTCAAATGCTGCAAAGCTCTGCTGCTGATGAGTGAAAGGCCTTGGAAGTAAGAGAAAAGGCCTCCATTTCTTAGGTGTGCTTGGTTTTTATGTTTTATCTTTTTTTTTCACAAACTACTCTGGGTGTCGCAGGCCCGGGGCTCCTCACACTTCCTCTTACAAACCAGTGAAATCAAAGCTGCAGGTTTATTCACGCAGCAGCAGCAGCAGCAGCAGCAGCAGCAGCAGCAGTATTGGCTTTCAGATGCATGAACCCACTCGAGGTGTGTTAGATTTATTGTTCGAGCCACGTAAACACCCACAGACAGTGAGCGTTGGCTGCTTGTGAGGTAAGACGGATCAAGCGCTCAATCGTCACATCCAGAGTGTAAACACACAGGAAGCTCCATGTAAACTGAGGCACATGAGGCGTCGTTTCTCCGCCATTTTGGGGACAAAAAAGGGAACCTGCTCTTACAGAATGACTATTTTAGGTTATTAACAGTTTATTAATACACACTAAGCTGCTAAATATTTAAATAGTATTGTGCACAAGTTGAATTTCTAATTTTTGCATTCTTACAATCGTAGCTGCAACTGACAGTTGTTTTCATTATCGATTAATATGCCAATTATTTTGTCTATTAATCCATTAGTCGCTTAGTTTTTAAATGGTCAGACAGCTGAAATTTAACGTGAATTCTTACAAATGAGTATTTTAGTATATATATATATATATATATATATATATATATATATATATATATATATATATACTATGAGAGAGCAGCTATATGAGAGAGCAGCTATATGTGCATTAAAACGCTCATTTAATAGCAGAATAATCAGTGAGTTTATCATTCAGAGTCTGAAAAGTAGCAGAGCTAAGTAGTAGCAGTATTAAAAATAAATAAGGTTTTAACAGGTCAGGTATTTAAGTGGAAGAAGAGTCACACATCACTTATTTTATCTTCTCACATTTTTATAGTAACACGTTTTTATGACCAAGCTTTAATGCTGTTTAGTTGAACTCTGGCTGCTGCTGTTTGTTCTGTACTGTTTGGTTATTATTTTATGTACCGAGGACTCAGGTGACAGTCTGTGCTCGTGTTGGGAGTACTGTCAGTTATTTCACTGTGCTATCAGTGACTTTGTAATTGATGCTCCACAGTTGTGACAAGATATATGAGGAGATTTTATAAAATCAGACTAAAAGTAGATGTTTAGGAAGTAGTCAGGAAAGTAAGACAACCTAGGGACCATTGCTGAAACAGTTAACTGATTAATCAGCCAGTCGATTAATCTGCAATCATTTTGATAAAGTGTATAAGTCATTTATTAATCAATACCAAATATTGTCTGGTTCCAACTTCTCAAATGTGAGGATTTGCTTCTTTTTCTCTGCTTTTTTATTTCTATAAATTAAACATATTTGGACAGTTGATCGGACAAAACAAGACATCTGAAGTAGAAGCTGACATTTTTGGGGGAATTCCCGCAGGATAGGAGTCATTCATTATTGATCATGTGACCAGGACGGGATAGAGGAAAAAAGTTGAGGGGAATCATAATAACAATAGGTCAGTTTATATATGCAGTTCTAATCTGAATAAATGCTTTTTTCTTTATTTTGAACATAATGCTAGTCATTCTGTTGTCTTTTTTTTAATCTTTTTAATTCCCTCCTGTCTGCTCTGGTTGCAGCAACACAACACGGGAAAATGATCTACTTTTGAACCTGATAAATTATGCAGGCACATCTTGAGCCAGTCAGAAATAACATTCGGGTTTATCTGCAAATCAAAATATACAGTAGCTGCCTGAAGCTTTTTTTAACTGCCTCAAACTTTTAAAGGGAGGGAAAAAAAACAATCTGAGGCCAATATCACCATGACAAAGCACTGCTGCAGAGCAGGAGCAGCAAGTTGGTGCTGTTGATGCAAACTCAACACTTCCTGTAGCTGTTTCAAAGTAAAAGCATTCCACAAAAGAGGAGGGCTTGCGGCTTTTACTTTGAAGTGCTGCAAAGTAGCTGCTGATTATTGAAACCTTTATTTAAACAGGCTAAACTCACTGAACACATGCACTCATTTGCAGACGTGTCCCTGTTTTACAGGACATAAGTTTGACATGTAGAATTAAAATGGTAATAATCTTTATTTATAGAGAACCTCTCTAAACCTTTTCTAAAACTTTTATAAAGTTACTAAATGCTTCACACAAGGCAGCAACTTCACAACAAGCAGATCATAAAAACAATTTTCCAATAAGAGTAATGACCAAATAAAACAAATAAAAATAAATGATAGATAAATAAATGAGCACAAGGAGAAAGATGTAAGTTAAAATGGTCACATTCAGCCGGTGGTAATGTTTGAATGATATAAGCGAACTGTGAGACACTTGAAGGGTTATTGATTTCATTTTCATGTCACTAATAGTTGAGAGTGGTCTTAGAGTGGAATTTATAAAAGCAGATAGCACATTTCAGTACTAATATCAAAGCTTTACAAACGAAAAGGAGGCTCACACATACAGGATGAAGATGTCCAGTTTATGTTCTTATTAGGGCTGGGCGATACGGCCAAAAATGTTAGCACAAAAAAAATAAGATCAGTCTATCAATAATTATGACGATGAATGTCAAATCATTATTTCTTTCAAGTTCAAAGGCTGATTTTTGCTCCTGAGTGAAAGTTGAAGAAACCAGGTGGTTAATTGTGGTTTTAAACTATTTTTATTGTCAGAACATGAAACAGGTTTGTGGCTTTGCCTGTCCTAGATGGCACATGTCCTAGATGGCACATGTCCTAGATGGCACATGTCCTAGGCACAGTTTGCTTTGTTTTTTTTTTTTTTTGTGGCATTGTAAAGAGCCAAAATATCTACTACAAAATATAAACTACTTTAAAGTGCATTAGTGCCCCCCTGTCCTTGTGTATGGGTGGTTTAATTATATATTAATTTATCAATATTAATTTTTATGTGGGAAAATGTGGCTTCTTCCTGTTGGAAGTATGTCATAGCAATTTACGTCAGTTTCTGGGATTTAAATAAAATCTTTGGTTTTATTGGATATAAAATAGAGGTTTCAATTTTTTCTTATTAAATAAACAATTTTTTTCCTGTTTTGGTAAAGAATGTCTAATATATGGAGCTAATTTGTCATCCATTAACAAAAAAGCTGGTAAAACGCTTGCATTGCTTGAATAAAGTTTAAATTACCTTAATTATTCATTCAGATATGAAAAATGAAATTTATATTAATATATTTTTATTATGATATATTTTAACCTAAGATACCTTTCTAAAAACATCAAATTTAAGTGTAAAAAAGTCACGCTAAACTTTTATATTTTATCAATTTGTATTTCTAAACATATGTTCCAATAATCAACATAAACTGCATTTTAAGAAAAGAAAAAAAAAGACAGGAAGTAGCTGCATTTTCGCACATGCTCAGAACAAACCAGGTTTCTGGTTCGAATTGGGCCGTGGCAGTAACTTGAAATGGTCAGGAGGTGAAAACATGGCTGCTGCAGGACCCTCTGATGACGTCTGGCCTGAGAGTAAAGGTCACATGACTTTCTGCCACGGTGTGCACATTACCCAGCATACTTAAGCAGTTTCATATTGACAATAATAATTACCTTTTGATTACAACATACACATTTAAAACATTTAAACAGGGCGCAGAGATGCAGAATCACTCCACATTTTATTTAAATCAAATTCAGACCTGTGAGGTTTCATCACTTAGTGGAGGTAGATTAATAATTCTTGTCAAAGCAGATATCAGAATAACTACTAATTTCCAAGTTGGATCCTCTACAATACATTACAGATTAACTGCAGCTGATGATTTTATGATGGCTTTCTGGGAATCATGTGGCCTTCATACTGAGCAGTGGGGCGAAAGTAAAAGTTAAACAGCAGAATCACTTCTGTTAATTTATCCTCCAACTATTGATGTGTTTGTTTATTTAAGCGTGCACAGAGAGGCGTTTTAAGTGTGTGGAAGTGTGACCACTGTGTTGTAGTGTAATGATAACAGGAAGCTAGCTGTAGTTTTGTAAAGTAAGCTCTTATTTTATTTGTTTTCTTGTTCAGAAATTAAACAAGTAACAAGTTTATCTGGAACTGTCACACGTACAGATGATTTCGGATCATACAGGTTCATACACGTCTTAATATCCAGGCTTTAATGTTACATAATGTTTGTAACTCTGGTGGTGCAGTGAACAGCTGCATCACTTTCTTCTGCTCCATGTTTTGAGTTGGTATCAGGGGCTGCTGATATGCCTCTGCCATGCTAAACACTGTGAGGAGTTAATTTTTAACGTTTCCTCTCCAAGTTGTTTAATATATTACAATATCCTGCTCTGAGTGCTGTTTATACATCTGCTGCCTCATTACATGATGGTGCAACTTTATTGATGCCAGGGGTGGATTCTGCAGAATTTATGGCTTGAACACACCCTAGAAAATGTTAGGGAGGACACTAGCATTTAAATTTTAATTTGATAAGTTTTCATCCCTGAGATATTTTCCTTTTTTAATGCATGGAAATGTCACATTATATTAATGGAAAAGGCTGAAATTTAATTTAAAAACATTATGAATATGCCTTTAGAATCGGTCGTACACCCCATCATGAACATTTTATTTCTGATGTAGATTTCAGTCGTCTGACAGTCCACAATTAAATATCTCAACATTTGAATGACTGATTGCCATGAAATTTGTTTCAGACGTTGATAGTCCTCAGAGGAGGAATCCTAATTACTTTGGTGACTCTGACTTTTCATTTAGCGCCACCAACAGGTCAAAATGTCCAGCACTAAGCTGTATGAAAGGATACCTCTAAAAAAGAATTAGTGACAAAACTTTCTGTCAGGCTCAGCGGTACTTGGAGATTAATGCTAACGTATCAATCAATCAAACTTTATTCATATAGCACAAGTCATACATGTCAAACATAGCATTAGGGCTGCAACTAACAATTATTTTCATTATCGATTTAATCTGCCGGTTATTTTCACGATTAATTGTTTGGTCTATAAAATTTAAAAAATTGTGAAAAATGCTCATCACAGTTTCCCAGAGCCCAAAGTGTCGTCTTCAAGTTGCTTCTTTTGTTCGACCAACAGTCCAAAACCGAAAGACTCTTCATTTACTGTCAGAAATGACAAAGAAAAGAAGCAAATCCTAACATTTAAGAAGCTGGAACCAGCAAATGTTTGACTTGTGTGCTTGAAAAATGAATTAATCGAGCTGGTAATTAATTTTCTTTCGATCAATTAATCGACTTATCATTGCAGCTCTACATAGCATGCACATACATTAGCATTAGCATGTTACGTGTCCAGAATGTTGCACTAACATCCTAACTTTTGGTCCTTTTGTAATTTTAACAAAGTCAAACGATGAATTTGTTAGCATACAAAAACCTACAGCTGCTGTGGAGTTTTACCAGCGTGGTGGCGTGCCACATCCATCCACCAACGCTATACTCTGATGTCATCTTTCCAATTTTTTAAGGTTTAATCTCGGCTGTCATTTTATCTTCTCTGTCCTGCTGTTATTATAGACATGTCTGAACGAACCGAGACCATCATGGACCTCTTCTGTCGCACCGTGGCGTCTTGAGCTTGAGTGAAATGGTGTCCGTTAAAGGCTGCTAACAACAGAAGTATTCATTTAAACAATTGTGTTGGGTTGTTTTCTAAGAAATGACTGTCTATATCTAGACATGTGGCGTGAAGCACATGATATATTCTTGAGTACCGGTATGTTGTAGGGCTGGATTTTGCATTAGTACAAATGTAAATGTGATTTTAATGAGATTTTCTTACATGTGGAGCAGAACTCTGTTTCACTTTGGCTCTCTGTAGCTTGATTTGGGTTTTCTCTGTTATTCCTACAGTTCTATTAGCTTCTGCATGTCTTAACTTATTCCCTTCAGTCTAATGTTACTTTATCAGGAAGCTGTGCTTCTTTGGCTCTGCCTTCTGAGATTTCACTCGACCATAGATGATATTTCTGTTTCCAAAAGAGGTTAATGGGAGTAAAAGTCTGGTCTGTGATCAGTCTGCAGAGCTTATTAAATGCCAAATGGCCACACAGGGACCATTAACTCTTCCTCATCAGTGTCCCTGTGCTCTCTTGTCTTTCCATCAGTGGTTGGGTGCTCCCTCCTGCCAGCGAGGAAGCTACGCCTTCTATAAGTCGGTGAGCAGCAGAGCTCAACCCGACAGGCCCGTCCAGGTGTGGAAGCTCGGGGAGTTTTACTTCATCCGCTGTGGACCACAGGATCCTGTATGCATCGCTGAGGTGAGATACCGGCTCTCTGTTAGATTAAAACTGCCATAACCAGTATTTTTATAATAACAAAGGCTCACATGTGAGAGAGCTCGCTCGTATTGATGAACCCGCAGAGAGTTATCACCCGACTCTGCAGTTCCCCTCAGCTTTATGGAGATCTATAGCTTCTTTCTGCTCATTATTTTGGTTTTTCAACCTGCAACTTTACTGTTTTGGTTCATGCTAACTCCTCTCATCAGTGTCGTTTTCAGATGCAGCTGCAGGCAGAAAACAAGCTGTAAAAACCCAATGTCCACTACCTGCTCAGCAGGCAAACAGCAGACAGACACAGTTAGAGTATACATAGTGAACATAGTGGACATCTAGCTGCTAAAGAGCCAGATATTTCCCTCAGGAGTTGGTGGAGACCAAAAACAGAGCTAACAGAGAGGGAATATTGGACTTATATTCATCAGGTGGACACATACACGACTCCAAATGAATGATAATGTTGCTTCGGATCAGCTGGTTGTGTAAATAGGTGACTGTTTCTAATACGTTCAATATATCAACTTCATAAGGTGATAATGTTTTGTTTACGTCTTGTTTCAGCTTCCCTTAAGTGCTCAGAAAGCAGTTATTACAGTTTTAACGGAATGGCTCTCAGCCATGATCCATTGAGGCCCAAAAACCTGCAGTTTTTTTTACCAATAAATGCTACAGTGGAGCATTTCCTCAAGTGTTAACTGGACCAAGGCTGATTTAAAAGAGATAACTTTAGCATTTTGAATCATAGTCACAAGACTCGTGTCACAATGTGGGAGAAAAGGTCTTAACATACCTCCAAAGAAGCACGACAGCACACTCAGCAATGCTCCCTGACACCGAGGATGATTTAATATCAAATTCAAAGTGTTGCACTTTAGAGTTGAAGCATTTTTCGTGTAATTATTTTAGAGCTAAAACGTTAAGTTGATTAATCAACTAGTCTATTAATCGTTTTGCGAAAATGCTAAACATTGCCTGGTTCCAGCTTCTCAAATGTGAGTATTTGTTACTTTTCTTTGTCACATATGAAAGTCGAGACTGTTGGACGGACAAAAGACGCAATGTCATCTTTGGCTTGCGGAAAAATCACAGTTTTCTGACTTTTTATAAAGAGAAAGATTAATTCCCATGTTTTTTATTATGACTCTTGAAAAGGTACTCCAAGGCTGATTTTTTTATTTTTTATTATTGCCCTTTCATAAAGAGTCCGGGAACTGAAAAAGGGCAGCAGCGGCCGAGATATCCTGACTTTTACTTTTACTCCCTTAGTAGCTCCATAAACACATTACTACACTTCCCATAATGCAACCTGATGGCGTCTTTGAGTAGACCCTCCCTGACTGATAAACACCACCTGTGTCTTTCAAACTCCACTCACCTAGTTCACCCCCTGATGACGTCATTATGACATCATCAAGGTTGTTTGTTTTTTAGAAAGCTTCTGCAGAGCCACAGAAGACATGATACAGCTGTTTTCACAGACCAGAGTAGCACCAACCATGACGGGTGAATTGTTTGGCGTGCCCCTTTTTAACTGTTGACTAAATCTACAAACTGAACCTCGAGCACATTGAGCCCGAAAATGGGTCACGCTCCTGGATCTCCTGTCTGCTCACATGAGCCTATAGAAGACTAATACAGCACTTTATTATTGAGTCTACATCCCACGGCAAGGCTAAATTTAGTCAATTTAGGTCGCGAGCTGAGAAAGTGTTAATGAGATTGCGTTGTATTTAGGTTGATAGTATTGTATTGACAGTGATTGATTGTAATGGAAGGGTGTGAAGTGAATGTGTTTGTTCAAATGGCAAACGCCTGGAAGGAGAGAAACAGTGCCGTAATACAAACTGAATGAACGAGTCGAAGAAACTAAACTGAAACCAAACACAGAGTCTTCTCTCCCAAATAAAAACAAATGGGCCAGAAACAAACAACAACACTCCTTTGCTGAGCCTCCTTTATGTTAATCTGACAGCGATTTTAGCATGTTGGTCTCACATCTGAATAAGCACCCAATCAAAACAGTAAAGTTGTAGCCGGACAGATAAACAATGAGCTGAAACTCACTTCGAAGCTCCATAAAGATTCAGCTGAAAATTCACTACCAGAGACGCAACACACTGTCATTTAACACAGCCTTATTATAAGAATATCATTTATAGCAGCTTTAAGTAAAGGATCATTCAGCCATCACCACCCACCTAATCATCAACGGCTAAAACATCATCACGATCATCGCCCCACGATGATCCACAAGAACCCCTGCTGACAGATTATGACTATTTGGTGCAAATTCAGATTTGTTTTTACAGGCAACCTGATTAAAATTGCTAACAGTAGGTGTTTTTGGACCGGAGGAACTTTTTCATAGTTCTAAGAACAGTTGGAGGACCTCTTTCCTTTTTATTGTGTCCGCATTGCAGAAGCTGGGAATGAAAACGCCGTTCTGAGGGACTTTCTTAGCTCCTACTTCAGAGTAGGTACTCTTCCAGCACAAGAAGAACCTTGAGGGACGTAGGTGTAAGGTGATTGGTCAAACACATGAGCCAGTGCAGCGCCGGCAACCGCCGTCTTTAAAAACCCGTGAAGCAGCTAGTGATGGTAGCCTTAAAAAATGGACCAAAACACAGACAAATGGGCTGACAGTGAAGTCCAGGCTTTATTGAACGTATATACAGAAAAAAAGCCCTTGAAGGTATGTAGGTCTCGGGGGAGCTCCCCAGAACAGTTTGGTCCCAAAACGCCTAATATGTAGCACTGAAAGGTCAGTTTACAAAGTGAGTGAGTTTTTATTTCTCTGCTCCACAAAAGAGCAGATTTTAATATTTGCACACATTTGAATAGACTGGGGGGGAAAAAAGTAGAGTAAGCTGGCCAGGTGTGTGACTGTGTGACTGAAGGTGAAGCAGGTGTTTCAGCATGTGTACTCAGTCAGTCAGACTCCTTCTGGATGAATAAATAAAACCAAACATGAAAAACAAAGAGCTGCAGTAATGTTGAAACGTCTCCTTGTGATTCAGCCGAGAATCACGTCTGACCTACAAACCTGCACAATCTCAGGAGTAGTTTTGTTTTTTTGTTTTTTTTATTCGGCGGTCAGACACTTTCCTGTTTGTCTCTCCTGTTGTTTCCAGTTTCCTCACTGTTATTCTTCATCCCTGCATCCTCACGTCCAGATGGACACGTCCCCTTCCCTTTTTACAAGTTGTCATTAGAGCTTTGATTCTCAGCCTGAACCTGATCGATCCAAACCGGCCTGATCAGGTTCATATTTCTCTTTTTCCTTGATCAGATTATGTTCCACTTTTTTGTGTTTTTTCTTTTTTTTTTTAGCCACAACTAGCAGTGTCCAGACTGAAATATCTCAACAACTGTTGGATGGATTGCCATGAAATTTTGTACAAACACTCCAGTCCAGAAGATGAATCTGTCTGACTCCTCTGATTTTCCCTCTGGCGTCATCGTCAGGTTGAAATTTTAATTTATCCAGTAATAAAACAAGTAGGCAAAACTTTATTTATTTAGCACATTTCATTCCAGGTGGAAGCACGACGTGCTGCACAGAGCTTGAGCTACCACGGAAGTTGCAGCCACAAAAACTACGTGGATAGTGTAAAGATAAAACATTAGACAGAAGTAAACACAATTAAAACAGACGCATAAATGATACATGTGAGTTAAAACCATCAAGAAAGTAGGAAAAAATAAAAGATAAAATAATTAAGACCAGCAACCGACCAGTAAACCAGACTACTGAAAGACGCAGCTAAAAAGGAAAAAACATTATTTATATATTACAAGTCATGCATAAATGCAACACAACGTGCTTTATATATAAATGAAGATGTTATAAAAAGGGAAAAGATAAAATAATTGAGGGTAAAAAAAAAACAACACTTTAGGAGTTTGGTTTATGACCAAATTCTTGCAAAACTAATGACATTCCCATCAGCCTCAGCTGTTCTTTGTGTTTACTGCTAATTAGCAAATGTTAGCATGCTAACACGCTAAATTAAGAGGGTGAACATGGTAAACATTGTACCTGCTAAACATCAGCATGTTAGCATTTAGCTAACATGTTCAGCCTCACAGAGCTGCTAGCATGACTGCAGATTCTTTAATTCCTGTCAGTGCTTTCAGTTAACATCACATAACTTTTCCAGCAGCCTCTGATGTCTTGTTCAAGGTTACAGATGTTCATTCAGAGAGATTGATGCCAATGAAATCAATAAGAAAATGCAGCAGAAACAAACAGTGATCAGGTCTGGGTACTGAACCTCGATACTTGTGTAGTACTAACTGAAATACAAATTGTGCCCAAACTTTTCATTGAATGACTGGTCATAGTTTCTTATATAAATTATAATTTTGCCAGTTTAAGACAAGTTTTAAAGTTTTGTTTGGTGCTGAAACAATTAGTCGATTGGTTTTGGTATTGATACTGAAACTCTAGATAACTATAGATATGTTACAGTGTTGTTGGATTAAACACGTTAAAGATGCTAAACACAGCAATCTGTTTAGTGTTACTAGTTTTCAGCTTGACTTTTGTTCATTTATGAGCTAAATCAGATGAATTTTATCAGCCTGAAGGTTGCAGGATGTTTTCAGTCCACAGAAGAATTTTTAAAAAGGAATTCAAACTTTTTTTAGGTTAAATAAAAATAAAAATCACAATAACCTGCTGTTTGGAGGACTCCAGGCGTGGCTGTTCGTATATTTGTGAGGTTTCAAGACATCTGTGTTTAACAGACATTGTCTTCTTCTTTTTCTTCTTCATGTGCAGGTGACCTTACTGTGGGAGGACCAGACACGACGCCACCTGCTGGCCAGCACCAGACTCTACTTCCTGCCTGAGGACACGCCGAAGGGCCGGACCAGGGAGCACGGAGAGGTGGGTCAAAGGTCACGGGGTGACTGGCTCCTCTTCCATTAAACATGAGACCCTGACGAGACGTTCATCTCTACATGGGATGATATTTCAGTCGTTTGTTTATTCTTCACTCTTTAATTTACCACAAAAACAAAAAATACGTCTATATATATCCACCACAGGATATGACACACTGGAGACAAAATAAAAGTTGATGTAGCTACTGATAATTTATTTGACTATGTCCACATTTGGTTTTAATCAAAACTGAAAGTAACACATACACTCAGTTGGCAGTTTATTAGGTCCATGTTCAGTTTTTGTTGAAGGTTTGTGAGGTAATTTTTGGGGTCTGCAGTTTGTGGTGCTGTTGAATTTTACTGTATTATACAGAAAGGTGTTTCTGTTATTTTGTCCACCGTATTTATATCAACGAGGGTAGGCTAAATAACAGAAACACCTCTCTGTTTAGCTTGTGAATTTCCATCCATTTGTTTATTAGTTATCAAATAAATGCAGTGCAGTAAAAAATACAATATTTGCCTCTGAAATGTAGTGGAGTAGAAGTATAAAGTAGCATCAGCATAGGAAGTGTTCAAGTAAGGTATAAGTACCTCAAAATTGTACTTAAGTTACATGTCCTCTGTGATTCCTGTGGACTGGTAATGGGAGTGAATGTCTCCCTAATATAATCTTCTTCAAGAACATCTATTAATAACCTCGTCACAGGAACGCTGCCTCCTTTTTTTAACCAAACATTTGGCCAAGAACCTAAACAGGTTAACCTTCAGTCTCTTCTTGTTGACCTTCTGTTCTCCTCATGCTAAAATGTGTCATTAACAAGAACAAACGTTATTTTACATCTGCTCTCAGCTCTCTGATATTATTTAATGATCTGCTTAGTTAATACTCATCTCTTTAGGTAGGAGAATGAGTTAAATTACTTTAAATATAAGACAAATAAGCAGTGATTTCACATGAGTAGAGTAAGAAGAGAAGGATCAGATGTGTCTGCTGAGTGTTTTTGATTAACACAGTTCATATGCCGGCTGCAGCTCAGCCTTCGCATGAAAAATCCCCCTTTGGGAATGAGACTAATGTCTTACCCAAATGTAAATCCTATGACTTGTCTGAAACCAAATTTTCCACATTTTGAACATAGATATTCCACTGTTGAAGTCTCTATATAGAGGTTTTGTGTTTTTTTTTTTTTCCTGGTGGAAAAATGAGCCTTCTGGAAACATTTTTAAAGGAACACATTGTTTTATATGAAGAGTTTATTTCTAAATAGTTGTCTCTGAAAGCCATCTTTTTATCTTTTAAACAGGGTTTGTACAAAGTCTTGAAAGTTTGGAAAATGTTATGTTTTCAAGGTTAGGAATATGCTGGAATTCGAATATACTATACTAAAAATGCTTGATTTTCAACATAATCTGGTGTTTCATGTAAACCAAAAATCTATTAATATTTGAAGTGAAACCATCTTGTCATCATATTTGTTGTCTCCTGGTGTTCATAGTAACTATTTAGATGTGAGTCTGGAAATGTTTTGCTTTAGGCACCTTGAAAGTGCTTGAAAAGTGCTAGAATTTTACTCTTAAAAAGCTGTACGAACCCTGTTTAAAGATCTGTAGGATCAATCGGTTTAACTTACTTGCCATTTATTTTAAGAGGAACAAAACCTGTGATCTGTAATATAATGTATATCTGAAGCTTTTCACATATACATTGATTTTTGTACGGATTAAACAAACGAGACATCACGTGTTAATTAGTGAGCTTTGGAGGTCTATTTTGTTACAGTTGCGCAGAGCCAGACTAGCTGTTTGCCTTCAGGCTTTATGCTAAGCTAAGCTAACTGGATGCAGCTTCATGTTTAAAGACATATATAAGAGTTGTATCAATCTTCTCATCTTACTCTCTGTAAGAAAGTGAATAAGCGTATTTCCCCGCGTCACTTCTACATAAAAGTCCCGACAGTAATCTGACTAGACTGGAACTGTAACATTTCTGTAGCACGACTCAAGTCTGAGCTGAAGGACGTCAGATTTATGTGAAGGTGACCGCAGCACGTTAAATACACAGACGGAAATGAAACGCACCGCTTGTTTGCCTTTATTGAGAGTGAGCATAAGTGATTTATTTACTACAGCAAGTGAACTTAAATCAGTTTGTTAAACTATGAAGCCAATTTTAATTTGCTGAGGAGATTCTTCTCATGTCAAATCTATTAAAAGGGACGTCATAAAACAGGAAGCAGAATTCTCCAGCTACTAACATTAAATGATGAAATTGACACCATTTATTTGAGGATGTGAGAAGAGGAAGCGAGCGGTCACTAATGATCCTGTGAGAGAACTGAGTATGCTTTTCTTTTTACCTGCCTTTCACGCACCGTGTGCCAAATATCACGCTGGCACGGTGGCTCTTTGTGTAAATGTTTCGTCATGTCTGAATGAAGCTGTAACAATCATTTAATCAATTACACCTGAGTCTGAATGACAAAAAGCTTTAACAGGAAGATGAATTCAGCAGTGTTACTTATGTCTGAAAGGGGCTCTAGTAAGATTACCATTGTGACTTTTACGTAAAAGTGATTGAGACATAAAACCAACATTTAAAATCACGTAACGAAGTGCACGAAGTGTCTGAAAGAGGCTTTAGTCGACTTTGAGAGGGTAACACTTAAAGTGACAGTGAGAGTTGGAGTACTTGAGTTTTAAAAATGTTAATTCATGACTCCTGCAGAGTAAAAACTCCTCGGCCCTTTGCGGTGTTAATGAGCTCACAAATGGCTGCTGCAGGAGCAGGAATGCGAGGAGCTCCTGGAGGTTTCTGGGGGTTGGGCTCGGTCGCCTCTGCCCCGAGGACCGAACAGGATCGCAGCTGACAAAACCAGAATGGGAGGAGACGTAAATGGGGCAAACGGTGTCTCAGGTTTTTCACATTGTACACGCGTGTTAACTGTTTGTGTTCAAGGAAACTTAAAGCAGCAACACGTACAACTTTTAAAGAATGACAGTGCGTGCGTTTTTTAACTTTAACCATCAGCAGCACAAAATTTAACCTCACCGCAATTTTTTAGCGTAATATTTACTGAGACTACTGACGTAACTACGATCTGATGCAGAGCTGTTGTGACACGTGTTGCACATGTCTGGAAAGCAACATAGTGCAAAAGCTCATCATTATCCGTACATTTAAACTCCTGCCTTAAAACGATAAAATAACATAACAGGCCTGCCTAATAAGTTTTTAATTGGTTGCTTCACTTCACTACTTTTGTAACGTCTGCCTGAATCTCTGGTTTGGACTTAAGTTTCACTTCTGAGTTCCTGTTTCAGATATCAGCCTTATTTTACTGTTTGCTGATCACTGTCAGCCGTATCAGAGCTGAGTCAAGTTACTGCCGAACCTTTCCTGCTATCACATTAAAAGTTTTCCACTGGCGAATTGGCGGGATGCTTTTATCGTGAAGAAGTTATAGGAAATGCAGTGCTGTTCCTACCTAAAAAAACAGGTCTAATCAACCTGACATGGACATATTCTCAGATCAGGTTTAAATACTGCAGGGAGGAACAGTGCAAACAAACAGCCACAGTGAGCTGAGAAGAGCCGCAGGCGGTTACCGTAACACTTCCAGCACGTCATGAGGGTAAACAACATTACTTTGCTGTGCAGTGGAAAAACCCCATTTCAACAATGTGTACTTTGCTTTACTGTTTTATCTTTCTCTCTGATTGATGATCAATTCTAGTGTCTCTTTTAGGAGAATATTAACTGTAAATAAGAAAGCACAAAAAATTATTGTTATTTCTTCATTTTTACGTAATGGAGATACTTTTTTTTTCACTCCTGAGTAGTGTCTTCAGGTCTTCCTTTCAGGGCAGCCTGTATGTAGCCTGAGAGGCAAAACGCTGGGCAAATAAATTCTTCCGATGCCTTGCTACGCCACTCGCTGTGTCTCAAACATTTTTATCAACTCCTTTCTTCTCTCATCCGATTTAGCTGGAGAGTAAAGTGACAATGTTTAGAGAGATTTTAATCCCAAAAATCATCCTGAAAGTATAAAAGTGAGGAGGACAGTAGAAATGATGCCCTTGCCATTACTTGTGGTTGTGTAAAGGCCTACCTCTGGCTTTAGATTGCATTTATTGTGAAACACGTGCAGAAAATGTTGTATTGGTATAAACAGTAGCTTTAGCATGACACAGAAAACAAAGCATTTGTTGCGCCAGTGCAAGGACAATACTGATAAATAAGTTAATATAACGCACAGGTCATTGTGGCACCACACCAGACTGGATACAAGGGGAAACTAAGATATACACAGGCATTGTTATTGAACACATTAAATAATGTAAATCTGGTGTTGATACCTAAAATCATACTAATCACGAGAAGTTGACTTCTTCCTGCAGTGCAGACTGGTGGTTTTAGTAGTCAGGTAGTAGGTGAAGCCCCTAATTATTAACACATTTATTCATTTAGTTGGTCTTTTTTACAATCTTCAGAATATGACGCATGAAATGCTTAATGAAATAAATGTAACTAAATCTACTTTACAGTATTGTTTAGATATTCATTTTTTAAAACCACAGTGAATCACTCAATGTTCTTTTTAATGGAGAGTTTGACCTGCTCTTTTTAGAGTATTTCCCACTTCCCAAAACAAAAATACAAAATCACAACAAACACAGAACCCTTGTCTGTATCGTCTGACATCTTGTGCAGGTTTTTTAGTTTTTTATTTCATGAATGATTCCTGGAGCTTCAGTCCAAAATGGCTCAGCGTCTGCTCCGAATAAACGGAATAAAAATCCTTTGTGTGTTTTTAGGATGAAGTTCTGGCCGTGTCCAGGAAGATGGTGGTGCGGGTGGAGGACCTGGTGCGATGGTCGTGTGCAGAGCCGGCAGGTTGGAGCAGCATCCTGAAGTCACCGCCGCCCTGCGGGACCAACGGCCTCCACAAACCTCTACAGAGCAGTGATGGAAACAGCAGCAACACGCCCAACACGAGCAGCGAGCCGCTCAAAGACAAAACTGAGAGTAAGAAACACCACAGAGACCTCAAAGTGATTTTAGAAACTATCAAGTAGACTAGTTGGAAACTACACATTTGTACGGTACCAGTTTTGTCAATATGCTCTCTAACAGTTGGTGAATGAAGTACAGAATAAAACATTCGTTATGTAGCTGGGTGAAAAGTTATGTTTACAAATTAGCTTCCAGACCAACAAAGCAGAAATTAGCTGGTTTAGTGATAGTTTGTGAAGAATGCAAATCATATTAATAACATGATAACCTGCGTCATCGCACTGATAGAAACATCAAACTGCTGCTACAACACAAAGTAAGCTAGTTGAGGCTAACACTACAGGTAACTTGACCTCCTCACTGTACAGGTGACAGAAGGACGTTTGGTTCACACGTGTCTCATATCTTTTCCTCTCAGACGACCTGGTGGAACGTCAGGGCGTCAAAGTGCTCAGCTACCCGCAGTACTGCCGCTTTCGCTCCCTGCAGAGACGCATCCACGACAGAGCGAGGGGGCCGGGGATGCAGGACCCCCACCTGCTGGCCCTGGGGGGCCTCAAGGCGCTGCCCAACACCCGGTTGATGTACTGCAGGGACACCTTCAACCACCCGACGCTGGAGAGCAACGCCAGCTTCTCATGGCAGTTCAGTAAGTGTAGAAGTAGAAAGTGGCATTAAAAGAAAAGACTCAAGTAAAGTGCCTAGTGAAGTATGTGGCTGAGGACAGTTTGTTTACCTCCTGCTTTAAAGGCAGATTCCCATCAAAGACATTCTAATTTAAAGCTTTAAACTCGTAAATACCAGAAAATAAAAAACAAGTGTTTTATCGGATGTTCCGTTTCTTTTTGGCACTTTTTATTTTCTTACTTTTCTTTGAATCATCAAGTATGTTGCTTGTGTTTTGTTTTTGATTTTTTTTCTGCAGGATGTCCGTCTCTCAGTCTTCGAGGACGACCTCGCAAGAGGAGAGCCCGAGACGGCAAAGACTCCCCGAACTCCAGCCAATCAGAGTCCTGGATCGAGAAGATGAAGGTTTGTTCTTTATATATAATATTCTCGCCTTTTTACGTTTTTTTTTTGTCTCAAAAACTACAGACTTTTCATTTAGCGCCATCATCAGGTCAAAATTGTCCAATACTTTGGATTATGACCTGTCAGCCTCAGCTGTACTTTGTGTTTAGTGCTAATTAGCTAATGTTAGCATGCTAACATGCTAAACTATGATGGTAAACATTTATACCTGCTAAACATCAGCATGTTAGCATTGTCACTGTGAGTATGTTAGCATGCTAATGTTAGCATTTAGCTCAAAGCAACGCAGTGTCTAAGTACAGCTGCTAGCAGACTGCTAGTCTTGTTAATTCAAGTATTTAAGGTGATCGGGAAATTAATAATCAGTGTATTTACAAAGAGGAACAGTGGTCAGAACATCTTCACTGACACTGACGGAGACTTTTCATTGGATTTTTACTAAACAACATGACTACAGCCTCAAACATTTGATTTTATACGTGTGTTTCTGTTGTAACACTCGGCGTCTCCCTCTCAGGAGAATGTGATGGGCAGCGTGGAGGTCGGCTGTGAGGGCAGCTGGCTCCCCCACCCTGAAGAGCAGCTGTTCCTGGATCAGCTCTTCGCCTACATGGAACGTCAAGGCCTGCCCATCCACAAAGTCCCCAACCTTGGCTTCAAGAAGAGTGAGTCTGTCTATTCTTTCCTTTCTCTTTATTTTTTCTTTGTTCTTTTTTCTGTCTTTGGTTTTGCTTTGTTTTTATTTCCTTTCCTTTTTCTGTCTATGTCTTTCTTTCTTTCTTTTTGTAAAAGGTGAATCAAAGAGTGCTCTTGACTTGACATTTGAGAAATGAAGGGAGAAGGTCACAGGTTCAATCCCTCCCCCATCATGCGCTCTGCTCATGGCTAATTCTGACCAACTGTCCACGTCAGAAGAGAGAGCGTCCCGGCCAAAAGAGGCAGCAACAACAATCGGTTACAAACCTACGACCTAAAACAGAATAACACTAAATGTACATCACAAGATAACAGAAAAGAAACGCCTAAAAGAAATGTATCATATACAAGATCTACATACTAGAAACAACAGCTGTCTAAAACAGTGCTCAGTCAGGACATGGAGGGCTGCAGTTCAAAACTCCTGCTCGACCGGTTTTATGATCACACTTACGTCTTATCTGTGCTGTCGATTGCTCTTTCACAGTTTACCAAGTCATTTAAATCTGCAGTAAACTGATTCTTTTGGCCGCTTATCAGCAGCAGAAACAAACACAGTTGATAGTTTTTTAAATTATAGCTTCCTTGAGATCATTAGCTTGGATAACAACATTTTTAAAACACAGTCTGATCATAGCAACACAATTCAATTCCACTATAACTTTATAAATAGATAATCTGGTATTATTTGTAGAAATTTGAACCTCAGTATTCTCTACTCTCCTGAAAGGAAACATTACATTTATATTCTTTTTCTGCTTTTAAGTTATATTTAGTCAAATATAATTTATTGAGTTAGCTGATTTATTTAAATATAACAATACTAAAACATTATGTATAATAATATCACGTCTCATACTTTTTAAAATGTAAAACAGTCGTCCAGTTGTAAAGTATTACATCTGATGAGTGGTTAATTGAACTTGATGTATTTGATATCTCGGGAAACTTAAATAAAGTTTACAGGAGCTGAATTTTAGTACTTTGCAGGTTGGTTTTATCAGAACATATTTGTTTACTCAAACTGAGAAACACACCAAGCGTTTTATTTGAGAATTATAACCTGTTTTTCACTTTTGTCTGCTCCATGTTTCATATTTGCATGTCTCGTCTGTTTGAACATGTTTCATCCTCTCTGTCCTCAGTCGACCTCTTCCTCATGTACTCTGTGGTCAAGCGGCTCGGAGGCTACAAAAAGGTGAGTCACTTCAAGTTACGTCAGTTTATGTGGCTCATGTAACCTTTTATTTAAAGAAAGAGTTAAGACATTTTGGGAAATATGCTTATATTGTTTTCCTGCGGAGAATTGCATGAAACAACTCTGATGTCTGTATGCTAAATATTAAGCTACCACTAGCAGCCAGTTAGCTTAGCATTAAGACTGGAAGCAGAGGGAAACAGCTAGCCTGCCCTAATAAAACGGAATTGTGATTTGCATAAAACGTGTTAATCAGTGAGCTTTAGACGTGCTGGTAGGTGGGGCCAGGCTAGTTGTTTCCCCCTGTTTTCAGTCTTTATGCTAAGCTAAGCTAACCCTCTGATGGCTGTAGTCTTAAGGAGCTAGTATACTCCGCCAGAACTGCATGTCATTTGGTGGAATAACTTCAGAAACCTTCAGAAGTAAAGCTGCCTGAAACAGTCGGAGTCGTTTCTCAGCAGTAAATAAACACACAACAAAAGCAAAAGCAGCTTTACGATGAATGAAAACAGGCAGGACAGAAACAGGCAGTGCAGTTTGAGCTCAGTGCTGCGCTGTTCACAACAAAAGGCCTGTTCAGTCGTCTGTACAGAACTGAGCCTTGTACTGAATAATACTGTATTATACAGCATAGTGTTACACCCCTAATGACACACTGTATAATGTATGTAATTGTTCCAACCCCCCCACCACCCACCACCACTCCCCACACACACACAAACACTCAGCACTAGGGCTTTAAAAGAAACACATTTTGTCACACTTGATTTCACTCAGCCACTTTATTTATAATAAATCTGATTACATACTGTAACTGTGCAGTGAAATAATACAAGCAGCAGAGGACTGATGCTGCTCGGCTGCAGTGAGCCATGTCTGATCAAACACTTTGTTTTTTAAATTGTGGAGTGCTGTTAGCACTTGACTCTTTAAAAAAGCTTTGTATAATGCTCACGCGTGCGTCTGCAGATGGCGTGTGAACTGTGAGAGCTCACAGAGGCTTTTATGCTCAAGCCGTTATCCGTTGCAGTATTCTCCGAAACACCAGGGGGCGTACAAACAAAACATTCTGTGAAGAAGCAGGAAGTCAACAAGTGTTACCGGAAGAACGGCATAGACCAAACATGGCTGCACACTCCGGCTACACAGCTCCTCAGTGCCGAGGAAGAACAGTAATTAATTGTAAACTCATATCTATTCATGGACACACTTTATGGCCATTATACAGAAAGAAGTCAAGTATTTGCAACAACAAATGTAATGAAATGAAATGTCTAATGAAACAAAGGCTGAATATCCTGTAAACAGTTTGATTCTGCTGGCAAAATATTATTTACTCAAATGTAGATTTTTAAGACCTCCTCCTGTTTCTGAAGCATTTAAAAAGTAATCTTTTTAAAATCCTTCAGACATTAGTAATATAAATTAATTCATTACTTCTTAACTTCAGTTTTTTGTGGCAGTCATGTTCTCAGTTGTATTATAATGAACGAATGCTACGTCAACAACAACCTTGTGACTTATACTACGCTGATAATGGCACCATTTCTGTTGCCATTTTTTATGTCTTCTACTTTTATTGTGTATGTATTTATTATACAATTTATTCTACCTTATACCAGTGTCCGGACCTCTAAACAAATCGAACTTACATGTTTTTTCATTCCATTTTCAACCCATGAAATGCAGTTTTTATAAATTTGGTAAGAAATTTTAATATTAACACCAGCATTGATGTGTTTCATCACAGTACAGTCATATCATTTAGTTTACAGCTCAAAATACACGTTTTAAGAGTGCAGGTCACACTCACAGGATGTGCAGGTATCCTGTGGAAGTATAGCCGCATTGTTACCCTTTTTAAAATATTGAGCTGTAGGCTACAAAAAGCTGATTGAACTCATGAAATAATTGGTGGATCCCATTCACAATAATCAGCATCCTATTTTACAAACATTTAAAAAGTCAGCACACAGACTGACAATGCATTTTAGGACTTCCTCCCCCTGCTGGAGCATGTTTTTCCATGTTCGAATGGTAGTTCAAATTTCAAATTTAAAGTGGCCCAGCCCAGCACACACACACACGTTTCTTTTCTGCAGGAGTTCAAAGCTGACCATCTTTACGTGTGTGTGTGTGTGTGTGTGTGTGTGTGTGTGTGTGTGTCACAGGTGACATTGGACCGTCTCTGGAAAGTGGTTTATAATGAGCTGGGAGGATGCCCTGGCAGCACCAGCGCTGCTACCTGCACCAGGAGACACTACGAGAGGTCAGAACCGTAAACTCCTGAAAATAAAAATATTAGAAGAACATGCACTAAGTGTCCTGTAACTATGTGTTTGTCTGTCTCAGGCTGATGCTTCCTTATGAAGAGCACCTCAGAGCAGGAGGAATAGAATTTAAAATCCCAGAATCCCCCGTGCCTCCAAAACCGAGAGGGATACGAGGAAGGAAACCACTTCCGAGAGGCCGAAAACCAGGACCCAAAGCCAAGGAGAAGAAGATCACAACCCCTGCTCCTCCTCCTCGCACTGTAAGTGACAGAGCAACTGTAAATGTACTGAAACAAATGATCTGATTTGAAGGTTTTATGAAGCGTCAAATAGTTAATTTTATTATATTTGTTATCATGCAGCGACAGACTATTCTTTGCTGCACATTCACACTTTATTTACCTCCTGTTGTCTCTTTTCTTTCGCTGCCAATTTGCACCTTTTTAAACCTACATGTGAACAGATCAGGCGTCGTGTTCACAAAACATCACAACAAAAAAGTGGCAGAGTTAGGAGAGAAACTCCTAAAAATAATCAGTCCTAACTTTAGGTCTAATGTTTTGGAATAATGATTATATAACTTGAGTTGATAAAGATCCAAGTGGCTCACCCACAAGTCAAAACAATCCAATAAAACCGGAGATGATAGTTTGAAAAAACTCTATTTGTTTCGCTGATTCATTTGGAATATCTCAGCCGTCTGTCAGAATTATTAAACCAACCAATTTGTGCTCTTCAGACCCCAATTTGCTTGACAGGACATTAAAGTGTACAGCATCACCAACTGCTTTAAATAAAGCTGGTTTAAAGGCCATCACTGGATTTTCAGGGCAGAATTGGTGCCACGCTGAATGAAGAAGTACCCTGTTAAAAGTATGAAGATTTGTCAGGTCAACTGAACAAATATCACATGCCGAAACAATACTTAACAAGTGAATATTTTATTTTGTTTCATGATGTGTACAGCATCATGACGGGTTTATGAAACATGTCTGTCTTTTGTTTGTTTGTTCTTTACAAAAAGTCGCTCTCAGCAGTTTAAGGAAAATATATTAAGAGGAAACTTTTAGCATTGTTTAGGAGGACTCCTAGTGGCAAGATAAGATCCTAGCCAAGGGGATTTTATTGATATAGCACATTTCATAAATGGTAAACTCCATGTGCTTTACATTAAAATGTACACAATAATAATTACAATACAAGAAAGTGCAACAGCAGCAAAAGAACAAAAATACAAGAAAAAAACATCCACCCTCCAAAAGACATTAACAAACCCAGAAATGACGGCTGATCTTCATCTCTCTGAGCAGATCGAGAACCCAAACGGCACCGTGGTGGTGAAGAGAGGCAGAGGCCGGCCGCCGGGCACACGCAACAAGGCTACGCTGATCGCTCAAGCGAAGATGTTGGCTCAGCAGCAGGCTAAAGCCAAAGCAGCAGCCGAGTCTGAGCAGCAGAGTCCTCTGCTCCCAGCCAGAGGAGGAGGTGGACCAGCGGCCAGCAGCACATACAGGGTAACACCTCAAACTCTACTCCACTGCAGTTTCAAGCATCTTTGCACGGGGGAGATTTTAGATACTGGACAATATTTAACTCATCGTTCAGGACGACATTTTAATCGTGGTGAAATGACAGAGTATGGTCTGTAATAAGACTAAAGAGAAAGACTAAAGCCTCCCCAAGGGGGCGGCAGAGAGCTGAAGGGGAAGCAAAGATACTGCAGGAGGTGAATTTGAGTCCAAAATCACATTTTTTGGAGTAATAACTCAGTCAAATCTGAACACACAGACATGAAACACATATTGAATCATTCAGTGTGACTTCCACTTCCGGCGGATATCATTATCTCTGATGTCCATCCAGAATAAACGTCCAGAAATCCACTTAGAAATCAGAGAACAAAGAGGCTGCAGAACTTGCCTGAGAATCCTCCTGTTTTTAAGTTTTCTTCAATATCACAGTAATCCAGTGATAGTTGTCTGTACATCAGTGGGTACACTGCAAACAGGAGCTGCTAATAGCCGATTCGGCATGCTGTTAATGGTGCCAGTTGGCCAATGTAAACAAATGAGGAGCTCATAAGAGCATAGCAGTACCTACCTGTAGCTGATATTACAACATCACATTTGATGAGCTTGCTCTACTGATGGCTTTAATTTTTTTCTGTCTATGTTGGTGTTAGCATGTTTCCATCTATCAGAAATATTAAAAACATTTGACTTCCTCCATTTTCACACAAAAGCTCACAGAAAAACAGCAGGTAATGTTAAAATCACCCCCACCTCCCCTACAGACAGAAATCCAGTGTGAATGGGGCTTAAGACTGAGGAGCTAAGGATCTAGATTGTCTAACGTTTAAACCTGCAAGTGCATTGAATACTTCTCAGTTACTGAAGGGGCCTTAAAGAAAAGGTGCTATTTGGTGCAGAGGACGGAGCAGGTAAGGCTCCCCCTGCTGGATCAGGAGAGGAATGTGCTGCGGTGATAAACATTCAAACTATCCAGTAATAAGCTTCCAGCAGAGATAAAATGATGATTAAAAGCTTCTGCAATATCAAGTTTGTGTGTGATCGGACTAGTTTCACATTTTATCTGCAAAGGTAGTGAAGCTGAGGGAGTCTTCATAAAACTCCTCCAGAAACAGACTGAAACAATAAAAAAAAAAAAAACATTTTGAATCTTTTTTAAAAAATTACTACAACATTAATAAACATTGTCCATGACCTCCTTTCTCTTCTCTACTCCCTGCAGCCCGTCCAGCCAGCTATCCTCCCTGTCAACATGCCCCTCACCCCTGACCTCTCCCCCATGTCCGCCCCCTTCCTCCCCTTCCAGCCCAAACCAAAGGAGCTGAAGCCGGACCGAGGGGAGTCTGTGGCTCCTGCTCCAGGTGTGCTCCTCTCCACTCTGCCTCGCCACTTCGTTGGAGGATCTCTGGGCGGCTTCAGCCCCATAAAAGGCGTGTGTCCTCTGGATGTCTTCAGGAACCGCATTAGCCTCCAGAGAGGCATGGAGAGCCCAGCCCTGACTCCTCAAGACCCGGGGCAGCACCATCCGACCATCTACACCCTGCAGCCCAAAAGTGGAAGCCCGGATACCCCTCATCCCAGCGGGGACCAGCTTCAGCCTCAGCCCCACCCGCTCCACCAGCAACACAACCGCTGCTCGGGGTGTAACGTGGACGAGGGAGCCCAGAGAGGAGGCAGTCGGGACGCCAGGAACCGGCCTCCTCTGCCCCCTCTCCGGGTCCTGCCTTTGAACCTGGACTGCAGCGTTCAGGTGTGCCAGCTGATGAGGACTCGTCTGGGCTCGTCTCAGTTCCAGACCTTCACCCGCCGACTGTCTGAGGCTCTGTCCCAGGACCTGAGCACCAAGCCCCCCTGCTCTCCCATCACCCCTCCCCCCGAGCAGGCGCTGCCTCTCAACCTCAGCAAACGCTTCACGGCTAAGAGACCCAGCACAGAGGGACCAGAGCCAAGTCCGGCAGCGATTAACGGAAACGCAGATCAGCCGCCATCCAAGAGACCCAGACCCGGCTGCACGGAGCAGGCCGAGGACTTCAGCCCGGGCGCCCGGTCCAGCTCTGGAGGAAGTGGAGGAGGAGGAGTAGGAGAGCAGGATGTGGAGATGAAGAACCAGGAGGAACCCGCGGACCTGAGCTCCCCCAGCAGGATCAGGGCCTTCCTGCTCGGGCTGCCACCCTTCCAGGTGAAATTCGAGGAGGATCTGAACGGGACGAGGTTTGGGAAAATTCTTCCCCCAGGATCTAAGGCTGAACCTCAGAGGACCGAGACAGAGAGAGGAGATGGAAGAGTGGCAGTAAAGAAGGAAGTGAAGGAGGAGGAGGAGGTGGTTGAAATAGAGCGATGTGAAACTGAGAGGAGCAGCAAACTACAGAAGTCGGAGCAGGAGGAGAAAGATCCCATCCACCTCTCTGGTCCTGGCCCAGCAGAGCTGAAGAGAGCCGGGCCCTCAAACACTGACACACACTGTTTTTAAGCATCATCTCCTCGGTTAATATTAGCATTTTGTGATCATAAAACTTTCACAAAAGTCGGGGATTTGTTGGTTTTCGGAATCTGGAAAATTTTATCCACCGTCGGGCTTGGTGTTGGTTTTGGACGCCGGATGCTTCCTCGGTTGATCGGGCTCGAGTTAAAGCGTGAATACATGGAACAGGGATGTTTCTTTTCTTCATCTTTGAGAACATTTGAACTCACAACTTCCCGTTGTTTCCCATTTTTCTCTCATGTTGTTATTTCTCGTTTGTTTTTCTGGTGTTCGATCGCATCATTGATTGAACTCTGCAGAGGAGGAATAACGACAGAGACTCATGACAATCACAAACCAGTTTCTCTTCATTTCTTTGTTAAGGTAAAAAAAAAAAAAGAAACAGGAGTGAGACTGTGACTCTAACAAACACTGCCATAACCCTCCATAACACTATTAACTTCACTATTCAATGTTAGTGAAATATTGAATAAGATCCATATTACCTATTAAAAATCAATATTACATCTATGGGTGATGCTATGCATCAAGACTTCATTAATTAGCATCTAGAGTGTACTGTAGTCTGGTAGTTTCATTTTTAAAATTGTACCTCTACGTCTGTAGAGAGATAGTTATTTTCTGATAAAGTGTCTAGATGTTATCTGGAGCTCTGAGCTCCTCAGTCTTCACATTATAGCTCGTTAAGTGAAGCCTTTCTATAGTCCTGCTCGTTAGCTGAAATTATATAAACTTTTCTTACACACATGTGCCTTAAATGGCCTGCGATCTGTTTCATCGCCGGCTTCAAATACGGTCAGTTAAAGAGATACCTTGATGTTGGACCTGTTTAGTTTTCCTTCACTCCTCAGTAGGGCTGGGTATGTTTGAAAAACTATGATACCTGAGTTTCTGTTACTTTGAGAAATACAAACTACAAAAGCCAAAGTTCTCACTTTCAAAATATCTCAATATTAGCAGCTAAAGATGGTAAAATATAGGTTTAAATCAAGAACTCTGATCAAAGAATAAGTAAAGAAGAGTACAAGTCTGACCGGTTGTTCGATGCAAGCTCTCAATACTTGAGGTTTTGATACTCGGTGCTGAGGTTCGATACCCAGCCCTGCGGTTTGCGTATTGTAAAGACCACTGTGGCCACGCATTGGCGCCGTCGTCTCGCCTTCATCAATACCACTGTTCAGGTTGTTCAGCCAATAAGAAATCACATCAGCGCAGGAGGCAGAATTGTGCGTAGAGTTCATACATGAACATGTAGCTCAAACATTCAAACTACCTCAGGGTTTTTTTTTTCATTTTATTTCCACCTACTCTACTCTATCTGTTTCAGGGGTGGAGCCTATCCCAGCATGCATTTGGGTAGACGGCAGGGCTTGATGCTGGTCCATAAACACAGACAAACACACTTCTGCCGCTTGGTATTAAAAGGATAAGGCTGGTGTTATTAGACCAAACTCAGTCATGTGTTAGACAGAAGTGAAAACATATTGAGAGGACTGTGGCTCTCAGTAGGATACATTTATTGTTGATATTTTGGTGTCTTTGTAGACAATAAGACAAATACAGATTATCGCCAGAATTATCCTTTAACCTTCAATCTGTATCTGGATTCGACGGCAGCTCAATATAGCAGGAAGAAGTGGAGGTTGACCTTTCAACTTTTAGGGGATTTTTTTTTGTAGTTTGATATTTTGGATTCTCTTCCTAGCTGAGTGTTAGATGAGAAGATTGATACCACTCATGTCTGTATGGTAAATACGAAGCTACAGCTAGCAGCCAGTTAGCTTAGCACAAAGACTGGAAATGGGGGGGAAACGGCTAGCCTGGATCTGTCCAAAGGTAAGAAAGGAACACCTACCTACCAACACCTCGTAAGATCACTATTTAACACTTTATAATTTCTTTGTTTAATCTGTAAAAATGACACAGGGTTTTTCAGGAGGTTATGTACGGGACTATTTGTTGGCTGAGAGCAGTGACTTCCTAGCCAAGAAATAGTCTGACACAACCCCCTGCAAAAAACCTGAATTGTTGTTTTTACACTTATGTTTTTGCACAGATTAAACAAACTAGATTGTAACATGTTAATCAGTGGGCTTTAGAGGTGCTGAGAAGTGGATTTTGTTACTTTTGGACAGAGCCAGGCCAGTTGTTTCCCTCCGTTTCCAGTCTTTGTGCTAAACTAAGCTAATCTCTCCTGGCGGTAGCTTCATATTTAGCGTACAGACATGAGCGGTATCAATCTTGTCATCTAACTCTCGGCAAGAAAGCGAATAAGCGCATTTCCCCAAAATGTCAAACTATTGCTTAATAACATAAATGAATTATGATCCAGATAAGATATCCAGATATAGGTCGTATAGCGTCAGCATTCACTCTGCTTCACCAAAGAATGTGTCAAACCAATCCGCTGCTGCACCCGGCTTCTTCCTCTTCTCATATTAAGTGCCAACATAAAACACCGACGCCATATTGTGACAAAAACCTTGTGAAGCTGAAAAAATGTAAATGTCAAGGTATCCCTTTAATCGCAGCCTTTTTCCTTCGACTCGTCTGTTTCTCTGCCACAGACAGACGGTTCAGATTTGCACACCTACTGTACCCACCTGCTTCTTTTGTTTTTCCATATTTATATTTGCCATGTTTGGTTTTTTTCCTTCTGCCAACGTTTTGTTATTTTTGCCAGAGTAGTGGAATCAACTACGACACCGAAATTACCTGGTGCTGTTTATTCTTAGTTATGTAGCTATTGCTATATTGTTGTTTTTGTATTGATAAAGCTGCAAATTCTTTTCATCTCAGCAAGTTATTAAATCTTGACTTAAGTCTCAAAACAGCTTTGAAACAAGTGAAACATTTTCTCACAGCAGATTTATTTGTCCAGAGAGTTTTAAGAAAATATTTTTAAAAAAATAACTAAATTAAAAAAAGATACCATGACTTGTTATGAAAATATTTGCAGTTTTTTTTTTACTGATATTTGACTGTTGGCTTCATGTGAGACAGATATGAATTGTTTGTGAATGAATGAGTAGAGAAATGTATACTCAGTAGATCATAGCTGGGCAGATGCACCAAAGCACATGTACTCCACCAGAACAACCAGACTCTATAAATTTATCATTATGTTCAAGTCAAGAATCACTACTGCGATGGCAGATGATCCTGTTTGCTTAAAAATGTCACTTTTCACAGTAATGTCTGAGTTTTTTCCCTTCACTCGAGGGAAGAAATGAGCAGCAGCAAGGAGAAGATGCTAAAATGCTTCTTTTTTTGTGGTTATTTCTTGAAAACAGTCATTTTCTGTCCTGGGAACCATATGAATCTGCAGGCTCATGTTTTATTTGCTCGGGCAGATGCGTCTGGTCCCCCTCCCATTCAGACAGATTTCCAGCTGACCAATCACAACCGTTTATCTAACATGGGGGGGTATGATATGACGACTTAACAGAGGAGCGCCATTGAGACATTTTTGCAAACAACCGAGATGGCTGCCGCTGATGTGGAACGTTCTGAATCTTCTCAGTCAGTATTAAACGAACTCGACAATATATTTTCTCTTAAAGAACAAACAGCTGCACTTAAAGCTTTTGTTGATCAGAAAGATGCGTTTGCCGTACTTCAGACAGGATTCGCTCAGCGCTATGTCACGCGTTTGGTTGCTCTGGTTGGTTGTAGAGGCATTTTGGTCTGCACCCGTTGATAACGCCCCTTGGAAACTGAAAATGAACTGAGAAGAATTAGTCTGGTCGATGTCAGGCGAGCAGTAAAGGTCTCAGTATGCTTCAAAGGAAAGAGTTCGTATCACCACAGCTAAAGTTAAGTGTTTGTAGCTGTTGTGAACGGCCACACTCGATGGGGGTGAAAAGCCGATAGGGGTGAAAAGCTGATAGGGGTTCACGAGGTGGCGGTAACACGCCATTAAGTACCGCCAGTGCATCTTCAGCAAAGAAGAATGACAGCACATTTGTTTATTTTTATGCAACAACATCTTCAAGTTCAAACAGGGACGACAGCGCACTTTCAGACGTTCGTGTTGTACATAAGAAAAATGACGTGTGAAAAATGAAGAAAAAGCTACTTTCACACCTCCACAAACCCGACCAATCACAGCACAAACTGTATAGACTTTACATTGAGATGACGTCATGAAAATAAAAATAGGTTTTCAAGGCCCTGGCTAGGATTGTTGATAATTATGTAAATCCAATTAAGAAATTGTTTAAAATAACCATACCGTACTTCATGCTCTGTATTTACAGTTTCGCTCTCCTCCATGTTTTCTTGTCAATCTCTTCTTCTGCTGCAGTTGGCAAACCAGCTTGGAGATGCATTACTGCCACACGTGAAGTGAGAACGTAAGCAGTCCTGCTGCCCAAATCACGTTACCCTGCGAGGCAGCTGGAACATCCAGCTCTGATTTGCTGCATAGCCTGCCCCGAATTTTCAGCAGAGACACTAATGGATAGCTCCTGCGGGGTATTGCCAAATCTCTACCGGTGGACACATTTCTACCGTCGCATGGTATATATACCGTCATATCGCCCAACTCTAGCCCTGGTAAAATATAAAATCTTAAACTTACCTTTCAAACTCTTTTCTTTTTTTATTCTCTACATAGTTAACTTCTGTCACTTCATGTGTGAACAAGTGCAACACCGCGAAGGTCTTCGAGGACAGACGGTCTGAAAGCATGCTCCGTTATCACCACGTGAACGATTCATCGCGTTCACCCTTCGATTGTGGCTGTAACACTTTTGCGGCAGTGCAGACGGCACTTCGTACGAACTAGTTCGTTTCAAGTATCCCCCAGCCCTTAACATTCACACACTGGGAGCTTCCCATTCAAACCACAGCTCCACTGGTTCGATTTTATCTCGGAGTGTCTCAGTCTGACTCTCCTGAACATTTTGCCTTTAGTTAGTTTTAATTTTCCCGCATTTCTTTTATGTTAATGACGACATGCCGCTGAGGGCTGACCGCCTGGTGTGTCATTCAAAGGGGAGAGGAGGTCTTCTAGTTTAGAGTTGAGCAGCATGTTAAACCAGTATGAGAGTTTAATAGGGTTTATCTTCTTCTTCTTTGGTTATTTAAGCTTTTAGGTTTCTTTAGGTATAATTTCTTCTTTTTTTTCCTTTTGATAAAGTTAAAGATTTAAATGTTTACATTTTGTTATGCATGTTCAAACAGATTTGTTATATCCAGTGTTTTTGCACACTACTTCAGCATCAGTCTTGAACGGCACTGCTCATTTATTGTAAAGTACTTAAAATTAAGTGCCTGATACTTAAAAAAAGTGAGTGACATTTGGAAGCAAATGAAAGTTAAATTTGTTCATTAGTCTTCATGCCTGTTGTTGTGAGATGTTTTATTGTGTTTAAAGCCTCGAGGGGAGATAATCGACAGCAGGACGCTCGCTCGGCTCCACAGCGTCTATCGGACCTACAGGCCTCGACAGGGACACCTAGTGGCCATCAGCGGCTCAGCAATGTGATTCATGCAGTGAGTCATGAAGATAAATGATCAAATGAAAAAAAAAAAGTTGCTACATGTGACATTTTAACATCTGTGAATTGTGACTGTCCTGCAGCCTGTTTGGATTTTGCCTTAAAAAATAAGTTAAAATCTAAACTATTGCTGATCAATTTTCTGTGGACCACCTGTAATGGTTTCAGCTCTAGAAGCTCGTCAAACATTTCTGGTGTTTCTGGCACAGCCCTAATCTTGATTGGCCTTCAAACGATTATTTTCATTATAGATTAATCGATTGTCTAAAACAGTGAAAACTGTCAGTCACATTTTCCCTGAGTCCAAGGTGACGTCTTGTTTTGTCTGGCCAACAGTCAAAAACCCAAAGATATTCAGTTTACCATCATATAATCAAAGAAATCAAGCTAATTACCGCCTTTGAGAAGCTGAAACCAGTAATTTTTTTTTTACATTTTTGCTATTAATAGATTAATTAAAAAATTGTTTCAGCTGTAGAAATGTCACAAGGTTGAAAACGATAGAGAAGTATACCAGAAATAAACTTGGACAAATTCTGTCGGCCAATCAAATTTAATGTCCTGGTGATAAATGTATGACTTTGAGGCCACTGAACAACATGTTAATCCTCTTCGGGGAGCGAGACGTAGAGGCAGCAGAGGGGTTTGTGGGAAATGTAGTGTGAATGTGGAGAAACACCAGCATTAAGAGCTGTTAGAGTCCACCAGACTTTTCCATCATGTGACAATAATAATATATTGATGTTAAAAATGCTGCATGTGGCACCTTTTTACAAACTGTTGGATGTTAAGCACCAATGAATGTTTCCGTCACATCTTCCTGTGATCTCACTTTTTATCACTTGACACCATTTTCTCTCGTGTTTTTTCCTCCTTGAAACAAAAAAATCCCCCCAGAGATCAACTTTAAAGTGTCCTCGGTCACGTGTTCTTTTCTTCACACACTGTGCTGAACTTGTCGAAGAGAACGGACGCTTCCCGGTGTATCACCTGCATGTGTGCATCTAAAATGTCCGCCGAGGTGTTTTGACTTGAATGGGAATTTTTATTTCTTTGTTTTTTCCTGTTGCATATTTGTGATTTGATTACAGATCTGCAGCACAAACTCCAGTTCCATTTTGTTTTTTTGTTTTGTTTCTATAAGCGGTCAACGGCTGGCAGTGTCAGGTACCATTCCATTTTAACACTGTATATTTATAATAAAAGTAATCTGTTAATAAAACCTGATGGGGTTTTGTTGTGTTTCTATCGGCTCTTTTACATAACTGATAATCTAAATTTACTGCAGTTTTCATGATGTGTACTCATGGGGCATTAGGGCCACCGTAAGGGGAGAAAATAAGTCTTGTTTCAAGATAAGTTGTTTTATTAAGAGAGAGTTATTTTAATTTGGAATGTTATGAGAAAATAGAAGTCAATGAGAATAAAGTCATTAAAGTTGGAATTTTCAAAGAAAATTAGTAATTTTATGAAAGAAGTCATGTCACGATTAAAATGAAGAAAGTCATAATGTCAAAATAAAGCAGTATTTTTAACAAATATCGTGATTTGTATAAGTCATATTCTAAATAGCTGTAATTTTTTTTAAAAGGTAAGTTTGAGACGTAAGTTTAAATATTTTGAATAAAGTAATTTTAAGAGAAGCAGATTTTAAGAGACTAGAAAGTTGCAATTTTACTACTAAAGTTGTTAGTAAAATTTAAGTCCTAATTTCATGAGCCAAAAAATTTATTATGAGAAGTCATAATATGATAAAGTCAAAATATCAGATTAAAGTCATTTTAAAAGAAATGTAAATTTGACATACTGCAGTTTTGAGAATAAAATCGTAATTTTAAAAAGTAATTTTGAGAGAAGTCCTAATATTATTTATAATTATTTTACAAGAATTACGTTGCAGGCAGTTTCTTTGGAAAAGGCCTCAATGTTTGATTTGACGTTTCATTTTGGATTGACAGTTGATATCAACTATGAGGTTCTTGTATATAAATTAACGATAATATATCTTTAAAAACTAATTAAGATAGTCACACAGTTGGACCAGAGACAACTCAAGCTCTAAATCCTTTCTGAACTTCCTGTGATTCCTCAAACTGAACACTAGATGGAGGCAGAGATCTAATGAAACATTCCTTATGAAAACCAAAAATCTTTCTGCTCTCATGTCAGTCATGTCTCATGTGTTTTCTGAAGTTGTAACCTTACCCTAACCTTAAACCAAGTCTTCACCCTAAAATTTAATGATTTACATTATGGGGACTTGCGTTTTGTCCCCAGAAGGTAGACGAGTCCCCAGAATGTGGCTGTGTAAACCAATTTATGTCCCCACAACACGAGTGATACATGTCCACACACACACACACACACACACACACACACACACATTCCTTCCCTCCAGGACTTTTATTCTCAGTCTGTTTCGAAAATGTGTAAACATTCACATTAAAGAGGAAATGAACACATTCCTCAGCCTGCTGCAGGAACATTGTTACCTTATCTGTATTATCTGCAGAGCTCCTTTCACCAGCAAGGCAATTGGAAGTGCTTTACAGAAAACAGGCATGAAGAAAATATGTAAAAGAAGCACAAGACAATATAAAAAGAGTAAAATAAAGTCGATAAAACATAAGCTAAAATAAGGATGTGCTGTGGTTCTGGAGAGTTTGGCTTCTCGCTTCATCGCTCGCGTCTCTTCCTCATGTCTTTCGGAGATGCCAGAGACGACGGAGGAGTCTGTATTTACCAAAACAGGATATCCTCGCTCACTCCAGCATCATTTTGGAGGAGACGGCAACGACTCTGAGGCTCAGCATCTCAACTGTCAAACAATTAAAGCTGCTATAATTTATATTTTTATAATAACACTATATTAAATGTGAAAACACTGTGAAAGGTGTGCTCATTGTTTAGCGAATATAATGTTACATACTAAAGTTTAAATGTTTTCCCCCTCGTGCTAAATATCTAAAAACAACAAAGTTTTCTCGAGTGTGATGAAGATTACAGCCTCACTGAGACGCTAACGTGGCTGCAGACTTTAAAATCGTATTTATTTTTTGGTTGGGTTTCAGTATTTCGTGTCGTCTCTGGTCCGGTTCTGTTTTCTGGATTACAGATCTCACGGGGTCGCCTTCTCACTCGTTTGGTATGCGAGTATTTTTTTGCTGCATGGGCTGACAGACTTTTAACCCTTTGAGACTCATAAATGACTCTCCTCTTTGTCTGAGAGTTGACCAGCTCAGACTGAAAGAAAATCCACACATACAGAGACAGACCTCCTAATGATTCAAATGAAAAGTTGCAGCTCTGCAGCAGCAACAGACACAAGGCTCCTAACAAGTCCTTCAAATTAAACGACATGTAGAAGCGATTTTTGATCTGTCATCACAGCAACATTCAAAAATCACTGTTGAAAAATAAATCTGTTTTATGATGTGACAACTCCATGCTTAAGGTTTGATTATGTTTAGTCACAACCTAAACATCGCAGTTTGGGTTCAAATAAGTAGTTCGTCAAGGTTAGGGGACCTTCATTGTCACGATTACAATATTAACTACGTGGTTAACAGTTGTGGTCATGGTTAAAAGAAAACCAACATTGACAGACTCCTAGCTTTGTTGCTCAGTAATGCTCATACTGTACCCGTAATATTAGAATAGGTACCCGTTAGTTCCCAGATTGTTACCCCCTTTATTCCCTAACTTCACATCTTGTTTCCGTGTACCGACATGTATATTATATATATATATATATATATATATATATATATATATATATATATATATATACACACAAACGACACTGTAAATTGTACATTGCGGGCCGTAATCTACAAAAAAGGTTCCTGAGTATTTTTATACATCTTAAACCTGGAGAAGATTGGCTTTTATTAGTTATTATTTATTATAATTACTTTTGTTTTTCAGTTAACACTTGATGAGGTAATACAAAATGTAAAACTATACTTTGGTGTTTCATTTTTACCTCTTTGCTTAAGATTTCATTAATTTTTTTCTTTTTACAAAATGAACTGACAAAGAAAAAGATATTGGGTCATAATGAGAATAAATATGAAACTAAATGTAACTACTCCCAATGAAGTTTGAATTTGAACACTATTATAAAAGCTTGCTTACTAGATATTTAGTCAATGCTGATCTATAGAAGAAACCATTAAGTGCATGTTTGGATGGATGAATGAACAGTTAACTCAAACCATAGACTGTATATAAAGATGGACAGCATGACAGCTCCCCAAAAGTGAAGCCAAAACATCTCCATCGCCCCCTGGTGGCTGGCTGCAGTATAAGTCATAAACCCCGCCTCCTCCATGTTAGCGGATGGGACATGGGCCACACTGAAAAATCAAAGTACACGTCAAATACATTTTTCCCAAAGATGTTTTCTGTAATTTTAGGTAGTTCACGCTGATGTTGTTACGGTTGAGGCTGTTCTCCTCTCCTTCCCTTGTGTTTCTGTCTGTTTTCCTGGTGGTTGTGTGTGGGTGTGGGTGTTCGTGGCTGGGCGTGGCGGTGGTTTTCCACTTCTCACCTGTGACTGATCTACTAATCACCTATCCAGCCTTCATATCCTGGGTCCTGCTCTTCACTCATCGCTGGATCGTTCCGTCTACCAGTATGGTAACTACGGCTCTAGCTTCTTGTGCTTACTGACAAATTGCTTCCCTGTGCCACAGACTCTCGTGTACCTGGTCTCCAGCTATCTCGTTTAGCCATCTGCCTGCCCTGCCTGCTCAACGACCACCAGCCTGCCCAGCCTGCCTGGTTTTCCGCTCACCGTGCAACCCAGCTCCCTTGCCTGCCCGGACCTCTACCGTGTCTCGCTTCCGCCCTGTCTAGGCTCCGGTCTGGATTCAGCGCTTGTCCAGGATCACCTCTGAACTTCTCTCCTTCCCGGCTGCCACTGTTACCAATAAAACTTGCTTGTTAACTATCACGGCCTAGTCTGTTGTTCTGCTTATTGGGGTCCTACTAAGCCTCCATAACAGATGTTTGTTCAAGTGTTTGTTTTTCTGATAAGTTTGTGTTTAATTAGTTATTTGATGATATAAAAATGGGGTGTCACATCATGATTGACAACTGTGAGTGTGCTGTGATTGGCTCAGGTGGCTGTATAGGCGGGAACTCAATCCCTACTGCGCAGACTCTGACTCCAAATGCGCAAGATGGCAGCTCCCATATCCGGGGTATTTTGGCTTCATTTTTTACAATGGGAGGAAGTGGAGACGTGTCGTCCATCTTTATATACAGTCTGACTCAAACACATCGCTTTAAACCACCTTTGTTTTTTTTAAACTTTATTTTATCCTTTTTTTTCCCCTGTAAAGCACTTTGTAACCTTGTTAAAAGTGCTGTATGAGTAAATTTTATTATTTATAATATTGTTGGTTTTTAATCTGTTGCCTTTTGTGAAGCACTGTGTAACCTTTTAAAAATTTCCACAGATTATTGCATTATATTGAGGATATAAAAAGCCGCCCCTGGCTTCCTCTCCGTCCTGCAGAGCTGCAGGTTCAAAGACCACAGACGTCCTCAAGAGACCAAACCAGATCCGCAAGATTCATTGATGTCTCGCGGAGAGATTTACAGCTCAACTCTGCTGCTGACATCCATAACGTTCAGAACTAATCCCCAGTTTGTTTCACCCCACAGAGTTTTTATTTCTCCAATCAGTTTCCTGTTCTTCACAAAGAATTTGGATGTGAACACTCAGAGCATAAAACCTTAATATTTTGACTTTATAGAGCGGTAAACATCCTTACTCTTAGGCTACTGAAAGATATGTTTTTGTGTCTGTATCGACATTTTCGAAGGTGGAGTTATTGTTTTTCACTTTATCTCCACTCAGACAGAAATCAGTCAGACAGCTGGACAAAATATAAGAAGAGGAATTAAACTGTGAGCCTCTGCTGTTAAACCAGGCTTAACTCTGAGACCATCTCTGAGGACGTGAGCTTATAAAAAAAAAAAAGAGAGAATTTTAAATGTCTGGAGCCTTTATTTGATCTGTAATACATTGATTTATTGCATGAAGAGAAGTGAAAGCAAACAGATTTAGAAGAATAAAAAGAGACTGATTGCTTTAAGACAATAAAGAAAACACTCCTACAGATGGGCAATGGACCTTTTTTTTCCTTTTGTTTGTTTTCCCATCTGTCCAGCTGTCCACCTCCTCCTTTAGAGACATCCCAGTATAGAAGCTGATCAATAAAATCAATCAATACCCCTCAGCCACAGAGGAGCAGGTTGAGTTTCTAAAAGAATGAATGAGCAGCAACAGACAGTGAAACTAGCACCACTTTAAAGCCTTTTGTTTCCCTCCCGACTTTACAGCTTTTACTCCAAATAACAAGTCCTCCAACGTTTTCCAGGTGTTTCCAGGTGTTGGGGAGTTCTTCTGCATATGTATATGTTTTAAAGTAGTATAAAGCCTTTAGTGTAGAGCTGTGTGGAGTCTGATAAATGTCCTCGAGTGATGTCACTTGAGTCAGCGTCGGTTGGGGCTGAAGACTACAAGTTTGAAACTGAAAACAATCTGTTGGTGTGGAGTTAGAAAGAAGTGAGCTGACCAGACAGACCTCTGCAGCCCGCTGCTCATCTCTGCTGCAGGCTAGCGGCTCCACACATTCACAGACTTACATTAGCTGCTAGCATAACACACCCCAATCTCTGTCTGTGGTTGAGTTGCATTGTGGGTAATGTAGGAACCAGGTTTTGAAAAGGAAGGAGGGTGTGTGAAACAATAAAAAAATGTTTTTAATGGGTTATAAAAAGAAAAACATAAAACGTAAAAGTACATATGTCTTGCTGTGTCTAAATGGTTTAAATTAAACAAATTACATTTAAATTGAGCACACCAAGTGATTTCTTCCTTCTTCTCAGTGCTCACGTCAGCAGAACAAGTTTTCATTAAAAGTAATCTCTTTCATTCTCATCTGAAGGACTTACAGCTGCTCTTCGTAGCCATTTGGAGGATTAAAAACTCACTGCTTTTCTAAGTGATATTTATTCCTTCCTGAAGCTGGAAGCAGAGTCGCTGTAATCTCCACCGTTCAGCCCTGACAGGCTAATTTGCCCAGTCAGAGGCTCCATTAAGAGAAGGCAGTTTAGTGTCAGCTCGCTCTGCAGGCCTGGATCTCGTTCAGAGGAGAAGATTTGCATTTTGAGAGAGTCGGCCTCATCCAGTACAGCCGCTTTATTCTCCACAGAAAAGAGAAAGAATCAAGTCTCAACTGTCACTTCCATCTGACAGGAGACGTCTGGCTGGTTTTTAATATTTCTGAGTAACTTTCTTTCTCGTCTTCGTCAAGAATAATCAGTAGGAGGAAATATTTATGGTTACTGCAGGCCACCGTACACCCACATACACATTAGCATACTGTACACACATTCACACTAACAAACAAAACAAACACCGCGTCTGCAGGAAACAATGAGGACCTGCAGGGTGAAGAGAATTCATTAAAACTAACCCACTTAACAGGAGGGGGAGGGGTGGTGTGTGTGTGTGTGTGTGTGTGTGTGTGTGTGTCGGAGGGCGGGGGTGGGGGGGGTTAAGGCAAAGCTAGAGAGTCATCTGATAAGACAGCATGGGGCAGACAGGAAGAGGGAGGGACATTCTGAGAAAATTTGGAGATATAATCATTTACATGTCACATTAGCATTTTTAGCCACGTTAGCAGGTTGTTCTTGAGACAACAGAGTCTGTCAGTCGGTCAAAAACTATGGGATGGATTGCCATGAAATATTGTTCAGACATTCATGTTCTCCTCAGGATGTTTTGTAATAACTTTGGTGATCCTCTGACTTTTCATCTAGCGCCATCATCAGGTCAAAGTTTTGATTCGTCCAAAAAACACCATTCCCATCAGCCTCAGTTGTGTGTCTATGTGTTTAGTGCTAATTAGCAAATGTTAGCATGTTTAGCTAACACACTGAACTAAGACGGTGAACATTATATCAGCTAAACATGACATCAAAGCACAGCTGTGTCTAAAGTACAGACCATCGACTGTATATAAAAGATGGATGACATGACAGCTCCCCAAAAGTGAAGCCAAAACATCTCAATTGCCCCCTGGTGGCTGGCTGCAGTACTTATAGGTCATAAGCCCCGCCCCCTCAATGTTAGCAGATGGGACATGGGCCAAACTGAAAAGTCAAAGTACACGTCAAATAAAATGTTCCCAAAGATGGTTTCTGTCATTTTAGGTAGTTCTTATCACACTGATGTTTCCTTATTTGTTCAGTGTTAATTTTTCTGATCAGTTTGTTTTAAATTAGTTATTTGATGCTGTAAAAGGGGGTTGAGACATCATGATTGACAACTGTGAGTGTGCTCGCGATTGGTTCAGGCAGCTGTATGGGCGGGACCTCGATGGATCACTACTGCGCAGACTCTGGCTCCAGGATATTTTGGCTTCATTTTTGTACAGTGGGAGGACGTGGAGACGCGTCGTCCATCTTTATATACAGTCTATAGACCCTTTTACAGTTTATAAACAATGATGATGTGCGTAAGCAGTATGACAGATGGCAATAGCTTGTCAATCTATGGAAGGGCATTAATCAACAAAGATCGCAAATGCTACCTAAACAAACTGACTTTGACAAATGGTGACCGACTTCCAGATCCGTGTGCTGTTACTGTGTGGGTAGAAGACATTAGCAAGTGGCCCAATATTCAGTAGCCAGATATATACACGTATTTGATGGAGAAACCTAGCGTGTCCACCAGCGAGAAACTATGAGCGTACAAGTCACTAGATGCTTACGACTACGTTATCTGTGGTCATGTACAGAAGGTCAAATACCATGACATAGACTCCCCAGTCAAAGACAAGGACACAAGACTACTATGTATGAGGCAGCGAACTGTACCTGCATGGTAGGGTAAGTAGTATTTTGTGTTGTTGACTTGCTAGTTGTTATGCAAACGTGAATTCAGTCATTTTCTCCCCTTAACCAGGGCATGAAACTAACTTTTTCATGAATTACACACAGTGGCAATATTATTGATTTGCAGTCAAAACCTGATTAAGCTTAGGTTGGATACATGCTAAAATATCAAGGATTTACAGACTTCTTAGCCACACACAAAATTTGGCTGAGAGCAAGTGTTAATTTCAAGCCCTGGTCATAACAAACGCTATACAAACACAAGCATTTTTGATCGTGTCCTCAGTCCAGCTGTAGTCAACGCGTTTAATAATAGCTTGCAGCCATAGACGCCGCTGGTTGCTCTGAAACGGTCGTGATCGTCGGAATTCTGTAGAACTTGAGTCCGCTGTTGGAATATCGATTCTGACAACCGAACAGGCAACAGCCAGACATTTTGATGCTGGTAACACTTTTAATTCAATGTTTAAAACTTGCTAACTCGTCTGGATGGTTGGGGCAAAACGCCACTTCCGTTGCCAAAATGCGTGCGCATATTTCTGATGACGTCGGCTGTAAAAGGGTCTATAGTACAGACTCACAGAGCTGCAAGCATGCATAACAAAGCAAGTAAGTCTTCCGGCTTCACCCGAAAGTGGTGTGATTCTACAGAGACGATACAGAAAAGGAGTGTTAGGAGGAAAATAACAGAGCTGCATGTTGCTGGTCAGTCTGACAGAAATAGACATTCATATCCTCATGCACATGTTAGCTAACATTTGTACAATCATTACATTTGCTGTTCGTGCTGAGGAAACACAGACTTCAAAAAATACATAATACGACCCCCTCTGTACTTTGACTCTTGTATTAGTATTTGATTAGTAGCTAGTGATGGGGGTTAGTAATGATTACTTCTACAAACTATGATCACTTATACAATATTATGTATTACGATCATTGTTGCTAAGGAACAATTAATCCTTTATTCCTACAAAATGACCAAACACACTGTTTCAGTCCTCTGGAAAGCTCGGTGAAGCGTTGGAAATTATTTATGATTCCATGGTGTACTTTTACTGTGAGAACAGAATATATATATATATATATATTTATATACACACAGAGTGCACTGGTGGTGTGAAGCCTTTTTTATTTATTTAGAAAGAAAAAACATGACTCACATGGAATATGTGTGAAGCCTGAGCAGCGTTCCTCCTCTGATTATCCATTTATTTATTTATCAGGAAGAACTTCAATTTAAAAGGACTTATTGTAAAAGAAATAAGGGGAAGGAGGTACATAAATAACTTAGCAAGGATAAAAGCAGTGGATACATTATGCAAACTCAAACGGCAGACAAAGTGAGTTTCAGCAGGTTCACCTTGTACTACATCCCTGTTTGTGCCAATTAGAGCGGCCACCAGCGACACCGCCCCTCCTCCATTGTCCTCTGGCCTCAGCGTTGAGCTCTGAGAGCGGAGGGGAAGGTATGTGGGCCCGGAGCCAGCCGAGCCTGGGAGAAAGAAAAAAAAAAGAAACACCGCCGCGGCTGCCCGTGTGAGGTTCAGGCAGGTTACCACGGCAACCAACCACCGCTACCAGGCGGGGAAAACCTCCTGTAAATGTCAACTTTTCCAGGAAACTAGAAGAAAAGCTAATTTCCAGTCCATCATTCATGAGGGTTTGTTTTCTTTTTTAAATCCCACAAAAGGCCTTTGAGAGGAATTCTTGAACCGTCAGGTCACTCAAATTAATTAACCTTTAATTTAAAATGTACAAAATGTCAACCAAATCACACTCAGATAATTTTAATAGATATTTTATAGATCATGTTGTAAGAAAAATCAGAAAGTGAGAATTGTTTTTGTATTTATTTGGAAGTCATCAGCTGTCACCAGCACAACATCTCTGTGTGCACACTTTACATCTCAGTTTTGTATTTGTGAGAGCAGGATTATTTTTTATTTTTCTGTGAAATACAACAGAGCAACTAAACAAGTTTCAAGCCCAGATTGCGTCTTCCTCAGCTACAGAGGAAATATAACGATGTACTTCTTCCTTAATGTAATAAAATTGAACATTTAAAAAAAAAAAGTATTAGTATTTTTAACTCTCACAACAAAAACGTCCGGTGTTCCTGACGATGAGCCAATGTGGGCTGGAAACATCATCATCTTTTTTCTAATGTAATAAAATATGAATTATAAAAAGGAACATAAACACGCCAACTGCGGCTAACGTTAGCACGTCAACATGCAGGTACAAGGTAATCAAAAATAAGCAGCTAACTGGAGGTTAAAGGCAAAAAGATGAGTTTGAAGTTTGTATTTAAAGGCCTCAACAGAGTCACACTGTCTGATAACAGGGAGGTTATTCCAGAGGACATCTTTTTAACTCTGCAACTTCTTTTTAACTCTTGTTTTCATGTCACATACACACAACATTATGTGTTAATGGTTGTGCTCATTAGTGCTGATGTTCAGCCTCTTGCACAGCGCCATCTGAGAAACACTCGCTGGGAACTCAGTGCTTGCGTGGACATCATGAAGATCTGATTTCAGAGCAGCAGAATCAGCCTGTAGCTGCTCCAGGAACTAGATCCTAATTAGCCACCTGTCAATCCTGCAGGAACAACAAGCTGAAGCCAGAATCTACATGCGGTGCAGACGTCCTTCTCCTCTCTGGGAACAAAACCCCCAGTGGCAGAGTTTTAGTTGTGCAGGATGCACACGTTCAATCATGGTGTAAAGAAATTATGTAATCAAGTACATACATGAATTCAAAAGTATGGATTGCCTTCTGACTGCACGTGGACTGTACTGCAGTAGGACTGGAGCTGATCACCAAATGATAATATACAGTCATGATTTGTTTTTGCTGAACTAAAAAAAAGTTGTAGTTTAGTTGTTTTTAGGAATAAGGGATAAGATTCAGAAATTTTGAGTGCAGAGCTGAGATCCTGTTGTTGCTGTTGTTGTTAATTGCACCAGATGCATCTCGTTGACTAATCAGTTCGGTGCTCGTGCATCGCTGCCACCTGCGTGTGATCTGTTTTTGACATTAAGCACGCCGAAGAAACGCACGCGCACATTAAAAATATTCCCTGCATGAATCACAGTGTGCACGCTTTGTCTTGCATATCAGTTTTCAAGTCCTAGCATCTGTGCAGTACATTTAAGAAGGAAGAGGAAATACGCTTTATGTATTTTTTATTTTCATTGTGGAGAGTTGACATCTCAGAAGCCAAATCAGTGTGGATCATTAAGAAGCATTGTGAAACCCATTTATTTTGATTGGCCTTTTCTTTTTCTTGATTTTCCAACTCTTATTTTGTGCTTGTATTTTGTCTTCTCTGTCTCATATCTACATCTTTCTTCTTCCAGTTACTAAAAAACTAAAGTACTCTTATGATGCAGCGAACACAAACCCAAAGGGGAGTGAAAACCAGACTGGCACACCAACACTAGCTTATATAGTCTCACAGGTTGTCAGACCAAGTGAGCTGAATTATCCCTGATGACTCCATCCTCCAAGCTCCTGCAAGGAGAGAATATAAAGGTCACAAGAGCACATAAAGTAAAGTTTAACAGTTATAAAGTTCACATTATAGACAGTATAAAGTATTTAAATTGATTGTCACACCGCCATGTGGCCAGTAAGCACTGTGTTTGTACCCTGGTTGCTCCTCTGAGCTTTGAAATAACAGATAATACGTCAGACATCTCGACCTGTCATAGCAAGACGAGCACAGGTGGATCTAATAACATGGATGATGGTTATTTTCCCATTTAGGTGTATTAGTAAGCCATGACAAAGAGCCAGCATCCACAATACCAGGGCCCTGGAAGTGGAACATCTAAATGTAATGCAGGAGATATGAGGAATTTCTGATTTCATCACGTTCCTTTGTTGGAAAAACAGGATGTTTCCCAATTGTTTCTATTCTATAGACATGAATGTTCGAGCTAGTGGGAGCTAAAGTTGTTGATTTTTAACCAAATAATAGACATTTTTATCTTTGTTTAACTGACGATCTGATCAGATTTTGCTATCAAGTGCCATTTAGTGTAGAATATGGACAGAAATCTCCAATGAACAAGTGTCATATTTTAGAAAACCCCATATAAAAAAAAAAAAAGTTATGAAAGCCTGTGGAGCAGTCCCTAGCTGTAGAAGCTGGGACTTACAAGATAACTTACACAGCAGCTTGTAAGGCAGACAATATTTGTGGTAAGTAAATTAAAATGTTAATTGATATTTTATGGCTGTTGTAAAATATTAGCTTCAAACATTTGTTTGCATTAGCTTAAAAACTTTATTTAGAAAATGGCCTTATAACTGCCACTAAATTCTGCAAAGATGAATGTTAGCCACATAAAGTAAAGCTTTACAGTAGAATATGGACAGAAATGTCCAGAATAAATAAAAGGGAGATAAAAGAAACCCTGTATAAAAGACAAAACAAAACATTGAGTTATGAAAGCTAGTGGAGACGCTAGCTATATGAGAAACTCTCAAGTTACTGCCAAGCTAGCTTACACTGTAGCTTGTAAGGACAATATTTAAGGTAAGTAAATTATAATTTAGTTAACATCAGTAAATGGATGTTAATTGTGAATGGTTGTCATAAAATATTAGCTTTAAGCATTAGTTAAATAGCACAATTGTCCCTTTATAAATTGTGCAAAAGATCATTGTTAGCCAATGCTAGCTACAGCATTAGCTTAAAAAACGTTAGCTTAACAACAGCTATAAGCTAACTTAGCTCAAAACGTTAGCTTAGGTTTAGCTAAAAGTAAAGCTAATTGCTAGCTGAAAGGGGCTAAGTTGCTGGTATTTTTAGTGCATTTTTGGAGATAATCTGTTTTGTAAAACTTGATTCTGATGCTAACAGGACGTATAGGGTGTATTTAAATTCATATATTGATATTACTTTTTAGGAGTCAGCAGGCTAATCATAATGTTAATAAACCTTTGCTGCAGTCTGTGAAAGCTACACAAGACATTAGCTTTTCTTTCTTTTCCTTATATCCTGCGTGTTCGGTGCCTGTCAGACACCTGTAATGGAGTAAATTAAAGTAAAATGCTGAGTCAAGCACACAAAGTCAGTTTGTTTTTAGTAGCAGCTGACTTGCCAGTTGCCTCCTCACAGCATCCAACAATAAATCAAGTGATTTTCCACACGATGAAGTCACTGTGGACGGTGCTCCCACCACAGTGTGTGGGCACTCAGTCAAACCTCGCCATGTTATGAAATAATGTTCTCTAAATCATGTACTGACCATTAGTTAACTAATAAAAGGGAATTACAGTCTGTGCTCAATCTAAGGCTGCACAAAATGTCTGTATTTTGGGTTTTTTTTTTAATAGTCATAGTAACAAGTAGTAGATCATCTGTGCCTCAGTTGGTAAAAGGTGAATTTTATTTTGCGGGTCTGCAACTTCTGAATAATCTCCTTAAAGTTTCCTGTAATTTTGTAATAATTGTAGGGAAAATATGACTTTCCTTGAAGGAAATGCTCCATTAAAACGCAAGCAAATATTCATTTATCATCTATTATTAAAATATTTATTATTTGAATCTTTATACGCCACATTTTTTGGGTTGTGTGCTTACCTGTGGAGAGATTTATCTATTTTTTTTCATGTTCAGCTGACCTGCTGTGCACTGATGTAAAATACTCTCCAGGTTCTGCTTGCAGCTAATTGGAATCTATTGAAAGAGTACAAATTGAACACTAGAGCTGCAATGATTAGACGATTAACTGGCAACTATTTTGATCATTTATTAATTATGTAAGTCATTTTTCCATGCATTTCTTGTTCCATCTTCATTAATGTGAGGATGTTCTGCTGTTCTGTGTCTGATGTGATTGTAAATATGAATATGTTTGGGTTTCTGACTGTTTGTGTCAAGAAAATAATCTGCAGTTTAACTGATAATGGAAATAATGGTCCGGTGCAGCCACTGTCTCTTTTTTCCTTTTTAGCACCAAATTACATATTTCTTCCCAGGAAACTTCCTTAAATTATCAGGAAATGAGACTCCTGAATGAAAACATTAGGAGTTTTAATTTTATTTCTTTGCTATTCATCTACCTTCTGTTGGTTTATTTTGGTGTTAATGTTATTTAGTGTGGATCTGCCTGACAGCAGCTGATGTTCTTGTTCATTTATAGAAGTTCACTCCTCGGCACTAGGACCCATCAGACTACTCAGCCGGCACTAGGACCCCTCAGACACCGGGCTCGTCTCTTTGTCTCCACCAGTCAGAGCCTCCGCCTCCTCCTCCTCCTCCTTCTCCTCCTGCTCCTCTCCGTCCTCCCTGTAGTCTCACTCCGTGTCTCTCTCCATCAGCAGCGGTCTGGATGCCTGCAGGGACAGAAACATGGCTGTGAATCTCGGCAAGAACAGACTGGCCCTGCTGACCGCCTACCAGGACGTCATTGACGAGACCTCGGACACCGACTGGTGAGTCCTGCAGCCGGCCGGCCATCCCTTCCTTCCTCCCCCCCTCTCTCTCTATCTCTTCTTTCTCCTTGTTTCAATGCGTTGCTCCCTCTCTTGGGGCTTGTTGTCCGGGTTGGTGCACGCTGAGGATGCGCAGGGCAGGACAGGAGCGCACCGTGCATCATCATCATCATCACCACCCACCACCACCACCACCATACCCGGACTGGTGTAAACTACAGAAATACAGACGGGGCTTTAAAGTCTCAGCAGATCCACCACTGCTGCACACACACGCTGTCAAGACAGGCGACTTTATCTCCAGCTGAATTTCTCGGCGCAGCTTTGCCTCTCCGTAATTAAGCGCATTAAGCGGCTACGAGCTGGAGGAAAGCTCCGGAGCAGTGAAAGTGAGAGTTTTGTTTTTTGGGGTTATAAATAAAACCGAGAGCTGCAGCAGGTTTGTGAGTCTGAGCTGAACTGCACTGCAGAGTCGGGGCAATGTGCGCTGCTGCTGTGCAACACTGTGTGCGGCGCACTGGACCAATAATTGTGCAAACGGAGCGCTTTGTTTCCTCCCAGTTTGTCCTCTCTGTCGGGACCGGGACCAGGTTCACCCGCAGCCAGCTGGAAGCAATTTCAGGCTTTTATGTAATGCGATGCAGCCGTGTGTGTGTGTGTGTGTGTGTGTGTGAGGTAAGCGGGCCTGGTCCAGAGATACTGATGAGCCCCTGCATCCCCAAAACGAGGGCGGAGAGGAGAGGGGCGAGGCCGAGGGGGAGGGAGGGGAAAGAGGGGAGGGGGCCGCTTCCATCGTCACCCTTTGTGGCCTTCCCTCACTTGGAAATAGTGCAAGAGGTGGCAACGAAAAGCCTGCAGAAATAATGAATGTGAAAGTGAAATGACTCAAATCAGAGCGTATTAGGATATCAGAGTTTCTCATGAAACAAAAGGCCAATAACAAGTATGACGAGTTTAATACAAATACACACCTTACATTTGCTCTCACATGTGGGAATTTTTATATTAATTCCAGCCAAAGTTGGATAATAAAGTTGCAAAAGAAAATTGCTTCTGTAAGTCTCCAAATATGGAAATCCAGCTGTTTTCACTGGAGTTTTGATTTATGGTCTGCTGCACCCATTGGTAGCTACAACAACACAATATGCACTTTTATTTTGTGTTTGTAGTAAACCAGCATAAGTAGTTCATATTTAAGTTCAGTAAATAAATACATTCTCAGGTTTATAATTTGTGCTCACAGTGAACGCAGCGCTGTTTAGCAGCCAACCAGGAATTTGGTAAACACTTTTCCAACTTAAACCCGCTGATTTTTTTTTTTTGGCCACTAGGGGGCAGCGGAAACAAGACGTATCATCACCTTTTAAGTTGATGTAAGTCCAGTATTCCCTCTCTGTTTTTGGTCTCCACCAACTCATGAGGGAAATATCTGGCTCTTTAGCTGCTAAATGCTCCACTATGTTCAGCAGCTAGTTTCTAAGAGAGTGCAGCTTGAGCCGCATATTTCTGTCTGAACCCGGCAGGCATTATGTTTTTTTTATGTCTGAACCCGACCCAAGCCCGACGCAGAAGCTGAAGCAAATAGAAATGTCTCCATACCATCGATTTCCCTGCATGGTTTTCTGTAGTTTTTTAAACTTCCCCAATGACAAATTTAGTTTGACGTCCTCCATCCTTAGCTAGCTAGGCTACATGAATATTTACCACCTGTGTGTTGCGTTCATGCGTTGTCACGTAAATAACAAACCCCAGCACTGAACAGGAAGCACCATGTCAAGTATGACGTGGCCAAACCCGACCCGAACGTCATTTCAAAATTTTTGTCCAAAACTGTGTGAGAGGGAACCAGAGCAGTAAAGCTGTGGGCCAGACAGATAAACAATTAGCTGAAACTCACTATAAATAAAAATGTATAAAATGTGCAATTAAATGTGGTTTAAGTGGTGTTATTGATTTTACAGGCTGTACACAATAGCTTATTGATGAGTGACCTCTAATGTCTAAATCACTCGAGAGTTTCAGCTCAGATTACAGGTCCTGGTTTGAGTTGTTTAGAGCCAAACACTCTCTAGTCCCCATCTTAACTGAGAAATGTGAACCTGGGCCATCTGTTGCCGGTCATTAGTCTAAATGAGGTCAGATTGCCTTGAATACACTTGCAGTGGTTCTGCTTTCAGTTTGTAGCAGCCGTGGTTTGGGGGAGATTTTGGTTTTGGTTCCACATTTTTGTCTCCGGTTTGGATTCAGTTTTGATCTCCAGTGGGGGTTTTCAGCGCTGAGGATGTTCCTGTTTGGATACTGAATAATAACAGATTAATCGATGATGAAAGTAATCTTTAGTTGCAAACCTCTAAATAAACACTCTCCCATGGTTTTGTCACAGTTCCCAATAGCATCCCCAAATCTGAGTTGGTTGGACTTTCAGGGATTTGACCTTAACAAAATAGGGATCAAATTGACCAAATTTAAGATGAAAATGAGGCAATATCTGATCAGTCAGTCAGTCAACCTTTATTTATACTCAAGAAATCATTAAGTCAATTACAAAAGCAAAGAAAAATAAAAACAACAACAAAGCGAAATGGCAATACCACAATTAAAACTTTCTGATTATAGAGTAGATAATTTGATAGATAAAAACAATTCAAATGTAAAATAAATACAGTTATATAAAACAATTACAGGGTTGAGACGTTTAAGATCAAATTTCTAAAATGTCCAAAAGGCATAAGTGTATTGATTTTTAGGAGGATCAAATAAGTAAACAAGGCAAAAAAAGACTGAGCTCAGTACTTTTACAGTTTCTTAAACATCTGATATGTAAGATTATGTCAGAGGTAGAATGATAAAGTCCTGGACTCATTTCTCTCAGGGTTCCTGGCTTGTGAGCTCTTCAGGGATGCAAAGAACGTCATCGCTGGCTGCTTGTTAAGTTGTTGATCTCGGCAGGAAATGATGCTTTTTCCACCCACAAGTCTCTCTGGGTTTCCCCCAAACTGTAGAGGTGTGAATTACGTCATGTCCATGTGCCAACGCTCAACCCAAAGGTTAATGTTTCCTTTAATGGTGTCCAAATGTTTGCTCGTTCTGTTGGATGATGTCGCAGAGCTGAGAGATGATGTGGAGGGCCTCAGGCCTGCCCCCGATTTTCACACTTGATGAGATTTGAACAAAGGCAGAGACTTCCAAACACGGCTGACCCCAAACAACACGGGATACCCCCCCTCCCCAGATACCCTCCACCCTCCCTCTGTCCTAATAATGATATACTTGTGAAAATGGATCACATCCAGATCTACTTCACTGACAGACAGGCACGAGGTGCCAGATTTAAAGCTAAATAAGTGCAGTTGTAGTCGGGTCCCAGACCTCAGGATCAGTGTTCATATAGGTCTGGTGTAGTGCACATTAACGGCCTTTTCAACAATCAACCAATCAGAGCTTTGTACACAGTATTACAAGAAAAGTGCTATGTGATAAAACGTTAATTGCTCCTAGCAAACGCAGCTCCCTCCTAAAGAGAAATGGGATAACACGAGCACAATGTAAGGTTAATTAGCCGATTAATCAGTTAGTTGATTGACAGAAAATTAAGCAGCAATCATTTTAATAATCGATTTTAAAAGTACCAAAAATTCAATAGTAGCAGCATCTCAAATGTAAATATTTGGTGGTTTTCTTTGTCCTCTGTGATAGTAAATTAAACATTTTTGGGTTTAGGACTTTTGGACTGACAGAACAAGCAATTTGAATAAGTCAGCTTAGACTCTGTGAAACTGAAACAGGCTGTTTTTTCACTATTTTACAGACCAATTGGTTAATTGAGGAAATAATAGAAAAGATAATTAGTGAATAATGAAAGTAAACGTCAGTTGCAGCCCTAAACGAAATGTCACCAGTCATCAGGCTGGTGCAGAAGTTAACGGAGAAATAGGAAAAATATTCAAAAATGTCACACAATGATAACAAATCCTTAAAATAAAAAAATAAAAACATAATTTAGCCTATTCCTTTCCAACTTTCCAATTCTCTTTGCTGATACATGCAGCTAACTAACAAAACAACTAGACAAACTGGATTAGACCTGAAAGTCGATGTAATGATCAGTTGATCGACAGAAAATTGAAAAAAATGCCAAACATTTTGTAGTTCGAGCTTCTCAAATGTTCGGATGTTGCTGATTATTTGTCCTCAGTTATAGTTCACCAAATATCTCAGGGGTTTGGACAAAACAAGAACTTTAGGAAGTTGTGATGGACTTTTTCTGATGGTTCACAGACCAAACGGCTAATTGATTAATAGATAAAATGATTGGCAGACTAATCGATAATGAAAAGGATGTTTAGTTGCTGGCCTAATCCGAATTACAAACAGAACCTCCTTGTTGGAGGCAATTTCTGTCAAAATAAGTTGCCTCCCATATTATAAAAGTAATAATTCCCTGTTTTTGTCTAGTCTCATCTTCATTTCCTGCTACGTCATCTTTATCTTGTAAATGTTGGTTTTCTGTCTCCTGCCCTCTTTGTCGCAGCAGTGGAATCAATCAGGAAGGTGTTTTTTTTTCACGAAACACAAAGCTGCAGAGGTTTATTCATTAATTACACGACGTCCCCTGCGAACAGGCCTTATCTCTGCCTCGCTCGCTCACACATCCACAGCCCTGCGATCCTGCCACCAGAGCGGCTTGTTCCTCAAACTTTGAGCTCTCGCTGTCGCCTGCAGCGAACGTGGACACGGCTGCCGTGACTGGCTCGGCCCTCAGTAAACCATTAGCTGCGAGTGGTTGAGAGCAGGCTGCTGAAACTGAAGTGATAACAAGCAGGAGGGGATGCAGCTGACGGATGAGTCGGCCGTATCCTCTTGTACAAGGAAGAACCTCCGTCTCCACTGATAACACGGAGAAGGATCCCGACAAGGACTCTTATTAGGAAGAATCTGCCAAATGAGCTTGAAAATGAGGCTTGTTTGAGGAGGCTTGATGGTTAATTATTAAGAGCTCATTGAAAAAATCTGATTTTAAACACACCACTTGCAGTGCAGCAACTTTGGTTTGATCAAATATTGATTTTAACGATGTTAGCAGCACGGCTCCAAGGATGGCAATGTTGGTCGCTCCACTACTTTGGTCCAGACTTTAAATACCTCAACAGTTATTGGATGGATTAACATGAAAGTTTGTACACATATTCATAGTTCCTAGAGGATTAATCCTAATGACTTTGTTGATCCATCCTTTCTCTAGCGCCACCATGAGGTTGATTGTGGTTTTAAGTGAAATATCTTGACAACCGTTGGATGGATTGTCATGAAATTTGGTACAGATATTCATGTTCCCCTCAGGATGAATTGTAATAACTTTGGTCATCCTCTGATTTTTAATCTTGCGCCATCATCAGGACAAAATTTTACTTTGTCCAATACTTTGATTTATGACAAAATACCTGCAAAACTAATGGCATTCAGGAGCCTTGTTTATCTTGTTGACGTCACGTCGTGTGGTGAACAGCGTCCTGTGGCAGCAGGAAGTATTTGGACACCAACATTTGGTTGCATAGGGACTGCTGAGCTATCATTAACAGACAGTGATGTGCATATTCATATTCAAAATATGAAGGCACAGAGGATACTCTTGCAAACCAGCTTTTAAACTCATGAGACTGAGTTGTTTTATGTTCACTGCCTCAAAACAGTGCAGGTAGAAGTGATGTCTGATTTTTTTTTCAATGTCAAAATGTCAAAATGACATGTAATAAGATGGGATTGACTTCACAGCCTGCTCTCATTATTTCAAACAGCGCCTGAAGGAAGAAGGAAAGAATGTTGGCTCTTGAACCGCAAATGTCAGACTGTAGTGAAGGTGATGTTGTGAAAAGGGCAGTGAGCGAATCAGGGTTATCTAATATCAAACAATCCGCAGACCTTCAGGAATGCTGAACGCTCTGCGGCTGCTGATTGGCCCGAGGCTGCTGTCATATGACCCTTTGACCCCCTCCAGCTGTTTGAGGAAGCCATTACCTGACGAGTCACCTCTGCCAGGCTGACAAAAGAAGAAACTGGCGGTAAGATGAGCTGAGCAGGAGGGTCGGCAAACTCTGAGTCATGTTTCATTAACTGAATCCTTCAGACAAAGAACCTTCAGGTCTGACGCATTTGCTCATTTTTTGAACCACTTACATACCTGGTTCTGTTTCTCCTTGCTCACATTTTTTCAACCTAGCTAGTCATTTATTAATGCAGTTTCTTTATTTACCCCTGGGAAAGCTTTCTATTCACACCGAGGATTCAAGGTCGGTCACCCAGTGTAGCACTGAAGAGCTGGTTGAGGTCAAAGGAAAAACAAAACACTGCTGAATAAAACAGCTACTGGCTGTGTTCTCTGGCAGTCTGGGCTCATTGTGTTCTTTGGTGGTGGATTTCTTATTTATTGCCACATCTAATAGTAATAAATTAAAGGAAAAACATGAATGAATGAGTGGAGAAATGTACTGAATGCTTTGATGAGGATAAAAATAATGCGAATGATAAGCTATGCCTTCACAGTCACCACATCTCAACTGAAAACCTTCGGGAGATTCTGGAGTTATCATTGAAGACTTGAAGCACTGAAGCTGAACCTTACTGAGACACTTTTATGTTAGAAATATTTTCACCCACCTGTATAACTGACCAAACACAGAGAGCATGCAGTCACATTCAGATATGTGATGTTACAGTGAGGTTTGATGGGAGGAAATATTTCTGCGATGGAAAATGTCAACGTTAAGTGTCTGGTGTCAAACTCAAAACATTTTGTACAGACATTCGTGGTTTCTGGATGATTAAATCCTGATTACTTTGGTGATCCTCTGACTTTTCCTGTAGCGCCACCATGAGGTTGATTTTTGTGGTTTTAGGTGAAATATCTTGACAACTGTTGGATGGATTGTTATGAAATTTGGTTCAGATATTCATGTCCCCCCTGCAGAACTAATGACATTCCCATCAGCCTCCGCCGTACTTTGTGTTTATTGGCAATTAGCAAATGTTAGCATGATAACACGCTGAATAAAGATGGTGAACACGGTTATGCCTGCCAGCATGTTAGCATGCTGATGTTAGCATTTAGCTCAAAGCACCGCTTAGATTCTTAGTCTTGTTGGAATGCACTTACAGCTGAACTTGAGTAGTTTAGGAATGAGGAGGATGATTCAGAAGTTCCTCAAAACAAAAATTAAAAGCCAATTTTACACATAAAGGTCAGTTTACCAGTCACAGAAAGTACTACTCAGCCAGAGTTGCATCATGGGAAGTGTAGTATCAGGTGTTTTTGGAGCTTGACCCAAACTAGGGACTAAAGGTCAGCATATCTCAGCTCTCTACTTTTTCCACCAACTTTATGAAAGTGCATTAATACATTTGCTGGAGTAGCCCTTTATACACTAACACTGGTATAAAATAGGGCTGCAGCTAACAATTGTTTCCATTAATGATTAATTTGCCGATTATTTTCTCAATTAATCTTTATGTCTATAAAATGTCAGAATACAGTAAAAACTAATAATTATAATTTCCCACAGCTCCCACAACCAACAGTCCAAAACCCTAAAAATATTCATATTACTGTTATAAATGACAAAGGAAAGCATCAAATTCTCACTTTTGAGAACTGGGACTGGGGAATGTCATCAATTAATTCCCTGTCAATCTACTAATCGATTAATTGGCTAATCGTTGCAGCGCTGGTATAAAATAATGAGAAAATATGTGACTCGACCACTCATATGACTTTGTTTATTAGTTGCAGGCGGGAGCTCGTTGTATTTTTGTGCTCTCATAAATCAAAGCAAATAAACAAAATTGATTAACAAATGAACTCATACATACATTAAAAAGAAAGCTGTTGTTTTAGCAGGTCGACTTCACTGTGCTCATATGTAAACGTCCTGTTGTAAAATCTTACCCATTGGAGACACAGTGAAACCCTCTGAGGTATCAGGCCACCGTCATTGATTATTTTGTGTGGTGTAGACTTGTTGGTGCCAGCGAGAGACGAACCGTATTATTAACGGATCCTCTGACTGAAAACACACAGAGACGTTTTCCAATCAGCTTCATATACAGCTAATGACACATTCTCACCCAGCAGGTCAGGAAGCAAACGGGAAGTCTGTTCAGACCGATCAGACGTGTCCAGGTTTGACGTTTGACCTCCAGAATCTTACCTCATTCTCACTTTGTCATGTTCTTTCTTTCTTTCTCTTCCTCCTCCTCGTCTCGTCAGCACCAGTCTCTGCTCTACTTCCACTTGCAGGTCTTCCAGTTTAAAGCCATAGAAAGTTTTAGAATTAGCAGACATGTTGTTTTTCTTCCTCTCTGCACCGCCTGCACTCTCTCAGATTAATATAGAACAGGGTCAGTAGTACAGCATGCAAAACAGGCTTTTACTTTCATCATGTCTGCTTTGTGAGGCACATTTAGACATCGTCTCCCTGGACAATTAATCTCCTATCCTTCACCGCACATTTACAGCTTCTTCACTTACATGAGCAAAAATATATGTAGTCAGGAAGAGGCTGGTTTATTTACACCGTATGTCTTCGGAAGGATTGAAACATTTCAGTTTGGCTTTTTGAATTTCCTCCTGTACTCTTTTGTTCTCTCTTCCTCCCTCTCCTCCCTGTCCTCCCGGCTGGCGGTGACTCGCCACAGCTCCATAATGGGGTCGTAACCTTCAGTAAATGTCTCGGAGAAACGTGAGATTGCGGGTCAGACGGCGGCGTGTCAGGGCGAGGTCAGTGTCGTGATGAGGGATGAGGAGGGTGGACGTGACGCTGCAGTCCAGACCTTGAAACCAGCAAATGAAAACCAGACGCGCCTCAGGCCTTACAGGGAAACTCTGACACTCAAAGACTTATTATGATATTTTCCTCAGCAGACACTTGTCATGTGGAGGGAACAGTTACAATACTGGCAAAAAACCAGTAGCCACACCGAGTAGCTGTAAATTAGCATTGACGGCTTGTGTTAATGTTATATATTGTTCAATATTGGTTTCAAAAATCTAGTATTGGTTCAGCTGTATACATCACTTGTTTTAAGAAAAGTTTTATTTTTTAAGAAAATTAGAAGAAGAGAGGACAAAAAATGAAGAAAACTATCAAAGCTTCGTCTGTTTCAGTGAGTCAGGGACCCTTTTCATTCTTTGACAGGAATATAGGCTAAATGTAATTATTAAAGATTATTATTTAGTCGTTGAACATGCTCTAGCCACGTAATTTGGGGTGCAGAACAAGCTGGTCTGGGTGTTTGGTCTTGTCCTGGACCTGCAGATTTATTAAATCATCCTGCGGCTGCTGTTGTGTTTCTGAGCCCAGGCGCATGCTCTCTGAGATGATGAATTCAATGCCCCGTGTCAGAGTGACCTGCCCCAGGTGGACTCAGTGGTAACTCCCTCCCGAGGCAACAAATAATGGAGGAAAATTCATCCAGAGCTTGTTCATTTTTCAGTTTTTGAAACTACTCTTGAGTGTTTCACACGTGGAAGTAACCAGGGAGGATCTCCAAACTCAGCTCTGATGTATTTGGATGTTTTCAGAGGGCGGTTCCTCCAGGGAGATGATCATGATTTTGATTAATTAATCTAGAGTAAAAAAAAATGCCCATTACAGTTTCCCTGAGCTGAAAATGGCGTCTCACTCAACTTTATTCATATATATTTATATATCACTTTCCATACAAACATGCAGCCCAAAGTGCTTCACAGAGCGAGGAGAAAACGGCACAGACAAACAAGTAAAAAACAAAAAAACAGACAACAAATACAATTTTGCAAGACTAAAACTTAAAACAATAAAATGTTAAAAACTGATAAAAGTCAATAAAATAAGTAAACACAAGGGATACAAATTCCATGAAAAACCAATGATTAAGACTTAAGACAAATGAGGAGGCACCTTAAGTAAAAGCTAAAAAGATACGTCTTAAACTTTCAGAGAAAACAGAAAAGTAGTAAATCATCACGCTGGAGAAACTGGATTCAGTGAAATTGATGCTTTTTTAGCTTGATAAATTAATCATTTCAGCCCAAACTGGGACTTTAGAAACCAAGCAGACCAACAGATTCTTAAACATGTTGATCTTTCGTGGGACAACAGAGGACGACGTCACAAACTCTGGGGCTGCATCATTTCTTTCAATATTTCAACACAGGAGTCGATCGACCAGGAGAATCTATAAAAGCCCGTTTAGTTAAATGAACAGTCCACTTGATAAAAACGTTGAGTCAGTGAAGTGAAATTCAACAGTTAGTGTCAGGCTGTCGTTTTGCTGCTGCTGTCAAAAGGTTTTGAGTTCGGCGAGGGAGCGCTTTGCTACAAGAGGGAGCCTGCAGTTTGTAACCTTAAAGCTTTTCTGAGGGTTTTCTCCTCTCTGTGAATCATTTGCACTCTGCCTTCGCAGTTTCAGTGCAGGAGGGAGAGGAGAAGATGAAGAAGAAGAGGAAGAGGGAGATTAAATTGTCCAGGAAAGAGAAGTCAGTCAGCTCTTATTTTTAGCTTCACTTTCACACAGTGCTCACATTTAAATTGCACCCAGAGTTACAGAACTCATCCCTTTTTGCAGTAAGAAATAAAGTAAAAGTAATTATTTCATTCTGCAGAGACAGTTCAATACTCCTCAAAGCTTTGAACCTGCAGCAGGTTTCTAATGCGGTCTAATGAACCAAATCTAGCCCAGTTTTAAACTAGACTTCCATACATGCAATAAAGGAGGAGGCAGACATTCCCCACAATAACGTGTAAATAGTTTTTCTTAGACGTGGTCCTAGATTATTCCTACTCAAGAATAAAACTGACTTCCTGGATTCCAGTTAATGCTGTCTATATGTGGAGTAGTATAGTATAACAAGCGCTGCCAAAATGTTGATGAAATCAGTTCCTGAGACCATTTTCACATATTAAAAGACCCGGCAGCCGGAAGCTTTATGGCTACAAATATACCTCCTACATTAGAATCTTAGCAATACTAAATCCAGTCACCAATCAGTCAGTATTGCTGGTCACATGACATCTACTGGTGGGTTTGAAACGTTTTTTTTGAAACGTACTTTTCCTAATGAAAGGGAGCGCTCGGGAGGCAGAAACCAATTTGAGGTCCAATGTCAGTTTTCATGTCATTCATGTGTCAGTCGGGAATGAGCATGCTCTGTGGGCCCAAATACATGTAAACCTGAGGAAGCCTTCAAAAGCTCTCCGGCGTCAAGTGAGCAGCTTTTATTGGTATGAATGTGACGCCATCTTGGAACACAATACACCTATGGAGCTGTGTTCCAGGTACATACTACATATTAAGGTCTTGAATGTGTGTTTATATTGGAAAAGTGGCAAAATTAAGTTTACTAAATAAGTATATTACGTTGATTTGAGTGCTGAACGACGCAGCTGCAGGAAGATCTCAGAAAACAACAACAAAAAACCCCCCCCGAATCTTTAGCTTTGTGTTTGTGAAGTTAAATCTGTTGGTGCAACAGTGAAACACAAAGTCTTGTGTGTCTTTTCAGTTTGGAAAATGCTTAATTTTAACCGTTATGTTTTCATGGTCAGGAATATGCTTGAATTCGAATATACTCCTTGAAAAAATGCTTGATTTTCAACATAATCTGGTGTGTCATCATCTACACAGTCACTCATGTAAACCAAAAATCGTATAATATTTGTAATGAAATGATCCCGTCGACATATTTGTTTGTTGTCTCCTGAAATTTATAGTAACTATTTAGATGTGATGATAAAGGCTTTGAGAGTCTGGACATTTTTGGTTTAGGTACCTTGAAAGTGCTTGAATTTTACCCTTAAAAAGCAGTTGAAAGGTGCATTGATTTCTTGTATACTATCTGCAAATCCAGAATACTGTGACAACTAGTAAATGGCACATACAGTACTGTGTGCAGTATGTATGTAGTATTGAAATGGGACATAGCTATTGAGTTTAAAGGGGTTCATACACACTCAATCAGTATTTCATGCTTTATTTCTTTACATGAACCCAACATCAACACATTTTTACTTGAGTTAAAGTACAAAAGTATTAGCATCAAATTGAACTTAAAGTACCAGAAGTAATAGTTCTCATTATGCAGAATAATATATATTTTATTATTGGATTATAATCAGTGATAGGTAAATTTACATATCAGTTTAATGTTGCAGCTGGTAAAGGTGGAGCTCATTCGAACTACTTTATAAACTGCTAAAGCAACATAAAATGGAATTACTCAAGTACACATACCTCAAAATTGTAGTTATGTACAGCACTTAAGTAAATGTACTTCCTTTCCACCACTGGGTGTGTAAATGTGTAGTTGTACTGATCCTGATCACTGCAGTCGGATCAGAGCTGGAAATGTCATTTTGCTTTGCTTTGGAACGCTCAGTGAAAAAAATAAATCACGAGCACGAATCTGATTTAGATGAACAGGCTGTTCAAGTAAATCGAGACATCTGCCAAGTGTAGTACTGTATATACACACACACACACACACACACACACACACACACACACACACACACACATAAAGTACACACTTACAGACTGCAGTCAAACATTATGCTAGTTAGAAAAAAAAAATCACACTTGTACAGCAAAATAAAATCTCCCGAGTTCAGTTTTAGCTGTGAGATATACGTCAATCAGACACTGACTGTCCTGACCAACCAGCGACTGTTTAGATAATCACCTGACTACCTGCTGCCTGTTCAAACTCCCAAACCTCGTCAGCATCTATTAAAAAGAGGTGTGTAGGTAATTAAATCAGGTGTGATTCTGCAGCCGTTTCGCTCCTCCAATCTGTTCAGAAACTGATTTCAAAGTCGTCAATTCTGCCATATGTACAGGACATATAGAGGATCAAAATGCTGTTCTCTCTGAACTCGTTACGTATTGGCGCATACAAGTACGAAAACAAAACAACAAGGGCTTAAAAAAACACTAGCATAAAAACAAAATACTAAAAAAGTACGGACCAAGAGAAGCTACTGCACCGTCATCACAAACGCATTGATTTTTGTTGCCAGTTTAGCCAAATGTAACATCAACATCAACAACAACAACATTTTTTCCATGCTTTTCCAGTCTGAAATCAGAAGCATGGACCGCTGTCACTCTCGTATTGTAGAGCCTTCTTGAATTGATGATATGTGTCTCAGGCTGATTCATCCATGGCCCTGACTGGTTCACGGTGAGAAGAGAGAAAATTGAGGGTTGATTTTGCGGGATGAAGCAAAGCTGTGATTACAAGTGTTTTTTAGGTAGTTTAAATGATTTTAAAGTGTGTGGCACTCTTTGAATGTGTGTGTGTGTGTGTCAGCCGAGAAGTGTATTGTCAAGAGTATACAAGCCTCTCTCAAGGCTATCGGTGAGTAAACGACTGAAACAAGCTGGAAAAGACTAACGCATGCTTGTGGGTGTTTATCTGTTATTTTATTGAATAAAAAGCCATCAGATCAGCCGCTCCTGCCAGTCTGAGCTCTGACTGGATTCAGAGTGAAAGTCAATGAAGTTCAGTCTCTGTTCCCCGTCACCAGGCCCCTCATCCGACCTCTGGACCGAATGTAATGGCTTTTTAAAACAGTTAACCTTTTGTACGCAGTGGACTTTAACTGGAGCTGTATTTAGGGATATCTGCTGTTTGATGAGGTAGACGATGACACAACAACTGCTGGCATCAAAGGTCAACATACGACTCATCGACTGTCCTGCACCACAGACAGATTGTTTGTTTTTGTTGGTGAGAGCAGGGTGTCTCAATCTCAATAGAGCGGCTATGATTTGATGCATTTTCACCACATTCCTTCACTTCCTCTTCATAGCTCCCCATTTCCTGTCCTCCTCCATTCTCCCTCTTAAGCTTCTGAATTTCTACTTTTTCCTGCAATTCCTGGTATCATCGGTCGGTTCATCCACGCCCCCCTTTATTTCTGCCTTTTCAGAGAGCTGACTGAAAGATGGAAACGTTTAGTTGTTACTCCCTCTCTCTCTATCTCTGTCAACAACAAAAAAAGACTCTCATCATGTTCCTTTCAAGCTGAACCTACAGATGCTAAAGCAGATGAAACACACAGATGATCCGTCTCTCTGTCTCTGTGTAAACAATGGACGGAGGGACGGAGGCCAGTGTTTGTCCTCTGTGGACATCTGAGTCACACCGACACTGCCTGGGACTGTGAGAGGGAGAGAGACATAGAAACAGAGAGAGAGAGAGAGAGAGAGAGAAACAACGTCACTCTTATCTCTGTGTATTTGATTGTTCTGTGTTTTTTGTGTGAGAGCTTCTGTAGTGTGTCACCTCGAGGACAAACCACAAATTTACTACAGCTCAAAGTGACGTCTTCAAATTGTTTCTTTTGTCCGACCAACAGTCCAGAAACCCAAAGACTTCATTTATTGTCAGAAATGACAAAGAAAAGCAGCAAATCCTCACATTTAAGAAGCTGGAACCAGCAAATGTTTGACATTTTTGCTTGAAAAATTACTGAAACTATTAATCGATTATCAAAATGTATTTTCTTTCGATTGACCAATTGTTGCAGCTCTAGTAGAATCAGGGAACAGGGACTCTGCACGGCATCTGTAAAGTCCCAAAGAGTCAAAGGAGACAGACAAAAAAAAACTCAAGGCATTTATTGGATCTTTCTCTATGGGAAAAAAACAAACAAAAAAAACGTGTTTCTTCAATTCTTCAACGTCGGCAGCCATCTTGCCTTCATTAGAGTGGAATCTGAGGTTTTTTCCAGCTTCTTTACATGCAATCCATCACTTAGTTATTTGACTTACAAATCACTCCTAAAAAATGAAATCTGAAATGTTTTGGAAATGTCGTGAAAAATTGCTTAATAAATATTTACGTGCAGTTCGACAAATTTAGTACTCCAGTGCGTTTTCTTGCCTAATCTGTGTTATGCAAGGTATACAGTATACTTTCTACAACACATATTAACCATACTTTTATGTATATGCAGAATTCACAGAGCGTTTGGTCATGAAAACAGGTTTTATGTTATGGAGAAGTCATGGCTGAAGTGTCTATGAACCTTGTATGAACCCTGTACTAATTGCATTGAAGCACTGACCACAAGTGCAGCAGTTTACTGTGCTCCTTTTAAAAAATCAGTGTTTGTTGAGAGAGAAAAAGAATCCAAATCTTCTGTTTGATTTGGTTTGGTTGAAAGGTCATCTGAACATCTGATTTAAAGCTGCGCCAAAAAATAAAACTGGGTTTAAAAGTAAACGTTTTTTTCCCTCCAGGTGTATTGTTTCCTCGTGTAAAGAAAATGTTGAGATTTATTTTTTTTTACCACCCACAAAAAATATTATGTTTGGTGTGATGAAAGAACTTAAATTTGTGTTGTGATAATTTGTGCACTCAAATATGCGTGACGGTGAGATGCAGTCAAAAGCTCCAGGGGAAGAAAGCTAGTAAGTGGACTTTGAAACAGTAGTTTGACAAAAGAAAAGAAAGAAAAAGTTACTCAAAGGTAAAAAAAAGGAACTTCCAGGCTCAACTGTGTCCATCAGTTTTTCTGCCCTGTGCCTCTACATTGAAGATGGTGATTATTGATGATTATCAATAGGAATGATACTACAGGAATACCATCAAACAATCATATATCATCATGCAAAAAACCTGGAATTTTCCTTTAACATCTCGGTTAAAACTGGATTAAATTAGGTTGAAAAGTAGTAGTAGTAGTAGTAGTAGTAGTAGTAGTAGTTTTTTTTTTTTTTTAGACATCTGATTGACTTAAAACCATTGTTTTAACGGCGTATCAATAACTATATTTTAATGTGAGGCAGCTCCCAAATACATCAATAAATAAAAGAAAGAAAAGCAGAATTGCAGACAGAAGCATTTAGCGGCGATGGGGGATGGGAGAGGGGAGATTTAGGGACGAGATAGAAACTGAAACTAGTAGCTAAAGAGGTCAATGGAGGGGGTGAATACTGAAATACTGTTGACAAGATGGGTGTGTGTTAGATCCTATTAGGATTATCTTCATTTCTTAGTTCCAATTCAGATACCTTAAAAAAACAAAAAACATTTAGACTCATTATTTTGCGAGTCAACATGGACATTTTTTGCAGTGTGGATGGTTTTCCTCAGCTGCATGTTATCCAGGGCAATTTAAGTACAAACAAACTGTTTAATCCTTTAAGGCGGCATGTTGAACAAGTCAAACAGTCATTTTGTCATCGTCTTTCACTGTAAAAAAGAAAGAAAATCTCAGCTCCAAGTTAGAGTAGCATATTATTTGACATCGTCACAAGTAACAATTGTTATTTTTTTGTTATTTTACTCTTAAAGTCGAGATGAAATGAAAAATACCTTCCCTGGTCATATTGTGCACCTATTTAACAATATATGCCAAATCCAATCATGTTTTCTTCCTGCAAAACAAAATATGATGTGTGCTTGCGTATGCCTGAACCGACCAATTTCCACCACTAATATCATGAACATCCAGCCATCAATCAATCTTCAACATTTAGCGGCACAGAGCTAAGATTTACGAAATATTCATCTTCTCCCTCGTCTTCCTCCACCTGCTCTGGCGGGAGAGGTGAAAGTGTTGAAGGAGGCGAGTACTCCTCTATGGAGTATGGAGGCAAGTAGCATCTAACTCCATGTTTGTTATGACACGCCCACTTTTCAACGTTCAAATCAAGTCCCTCCCAACATTACGTCCCGCCTGCCGATCCGGTTTATTCAGAAATACGTATGGAAGCTCGATATTCTCGAAATGCTGTTTCATCTCCACTTTAAGTTAAAGTAATTCAAATCTCTATGACGTCTCTACTAGAAATTCCCAGCTTTTTTTTTGTCTTCATTACAAGCTTTAGCTATGTTGCTAGCAATCAGCCCAGGAGCAGCTCTCCTCAATATGACTCCTGTGGTTTACACTGACGGTGCGTTTTTGTTGGTTTCCATTGTTTTAATTTTGAGCAGAGAGACCATCTGCTCTCATCTGAGAAACATCAGCCTCCAGCTTGTAACTTTCTTCATATTAGAAAAAAAAAAAAGAATGATTTATGGAGACTTATAACCCAAATACAATCAATACTTGGAAGTTTGTACTCTCTAAACTAACAATGTCTCTAAATAAGTTAATTTGATGAGGTAAGTAAACGATCCATTGGACATTTAGTCAACTTAAGTCATGATTCTAAGTTCTGAAAGTGAGAACCAGACAATTTCATCTTGAAACTGACAAACTTCTCTAATTACCCTGAATTAGGAATGAAAGAAAAGTGTATTTAATATAACTGATTATGAGATTTTACAGTGCAAAGGAACATGGAGTGAACTCCACAACTAAAGAACTTTCTAACTTTGTAACAAATTACTTTTTGTAGTTTGGCTCGCTGATTTAGCTTGATTACCAACAGGGTCTACAGTGGCTGCGACACACAGCTCGATTAAGGTAAACACTTAGCGATCAATTGCGTCAAAAATCATACTCCTTCTTCTGTGAATCATAACTCAATCAAATCTGAACACACAGATGTGGTACATGTATTTATAGATTCAGTGTGACTTACACTTCCCGAGGATGTCATTAACTCTGATGTCCATCGTGAATAAACATCCATAAAACCGCTTAGAAATCACAGGAAATATAGCTGCAGAAGAATCATCCTGTTACCAGTAGTAATCCAGTGATAGTATAGTCTGTTCATCCACTGCAGACAGGAGCTGCTTATAGCTAATTTGGCACACTTTTAATGATGCCAATTTGCCAAAATATAGGCTAAATGGGGCACAAGTTGTAGCCAACAGTGTAACTCAATGAATCCATGGCATCATTACACTTCCTGTTTACACCCCCTTATAGCAGTTGTGGCATATTTGTCTCATTTTCTTCTGAGGGTCCCACAGTGTCAGACTTTAAAAAACCTTAATGTAGATTCAGTAATTCATGACCTCTCTATTAATCATCACCAGCCTGTAAGAACGACGACAGCTTCAACAGAATCTAAATACTGGAATAATAAGGTTTTTTTGCTCGAGAACGAGGCTTTTAATTTTTGTATCAGGATACTTTCCTCTATCGACACTAGAATCTAACTGGGCAGTCTGAAATCAAGTATTATAAGCTCAACGCAGAATAATCGGCACTGACAAATTTCCAACTGTAAAATGTCCCAATTAGTACATGTCTTGGGATCCTTATGAAAACCCCAGTATATTTTGGGCTTTATTTAGTATATACAGTATAGTATACTTTATATCTTTCTTATTGCCCTTTTCTAAAATGCTCACTTGAAAGTCTACCAACCCACTAGTCTTTGGTGAGGAACTCAGGGACCAGTGGATTTGGTTTGGAGGGGGTAATGGCCAAATGTCTCTACCAGGCTCACTCTGAAAATCTTCTAAAACCTTTCACCCCTGGCTGTGAAGATAAGACTAGGATTTTTTTTTTCTGGTCTGGCTCAAGGACTGTATCTTGTTGATATACAGTTTACTGTCCTGTGAGACTCAGACTCTGAGATTTCTTTTGACTGGAAGACAAAACCGTTTGGTGTGCAGCTCTGGCCAGAAGCTGAAGAACTTATTGTGAGGAATTTATTGTCTGTATATGAGAAATATTTTCTGCCTGTCTCTCTCTCCCAGTCCAGCCACATAAAGCTGGACCAGTTTAGAGTAATTTGAACTGCATTACCTCTGGTGGGGGTTCACAGTGAAGTCTGAGGGTTTACAGTAAAGTCCTGCTGTAATATTAACTGTCTCCATGGAAGACTTCATTTAGCTTCTTCTTCTGCAGAGGGTCAACTAAAACCAGGAACGAGTCCACATGTATCTCTTCCATTTTAAAGTGATACTCAATCTAACCAAAATCAATCTGCTGATGGCTCCACTAGCGGCTGTAAATAGTTTGTAGTTTTGTTCTTCACAGATAACGGAGGCTGTTTGTCTTTCAAGATCATGTCAGAGTAGGAGATCATGGTGCCTTAACTTCCTGTCCTTGCCTTGGCGAGACTACATGTTGGACCCCGATTGGGCAGGAGGCACCGGAGACAGAGACTTCTGAGATCGGGAATGTCAACAAGATTTCTCGTGAGCCATCCTACCATACGAACATCGACATTTGGGAGTTAAAAAAATTCAATAATGATATATTGGCCGTTTGTTTACATAACGTAAACAAACAATCTTGATAAGGATCCCTTAGATTAGATTTTTTCTTTCTAATTGTTACCAATATATGTACTGGATGTTTTACAGTTTAAAAATCAACCTGTCGGTGCTCTCTAGTGGACAAACTATACTAGTTATTTTGGTTTATGATTTCCTAAATTTTTGGTTTCTTTTAAAATATGTTATATGAGGTATATTTGCCTGCCTTGTTTTCTAATCTTCAGGAAGTCTTTATTAGGCATTGCCCAATAGGCCGTATATTTGTATTCAGTTTTTGGTACATCCAGTTTTGTATCTCGGACATCAAATTGTACAGCTGTGGAAACTTTGTGTGTGTGTGTTGATGTCTGACCTGCCTTGACCCTCAGTATGTGTGGAGCTACTCCAGCTCCTGGCTGCTAAGTGGCCTCGGCGAATTGTTGAGACGTGTAAATCAGCGTGTGGAAGTGGAGGAACAGGCCCAGCTGTGGATTATTCACGGAGAGTCGAGCCTCGCCTCGCCCCTCCAGCCTGCAGCCACTATTTCTTCCACATGTGTTTGGTTTTGTCTCTGGATGATTTTTATTGTCCTGTGAGGACCTGAATGAAAACCACACCCAAAGATGCTGCGTGAGGGAGTCGGTCAACAGCTGCAGTCATATGTTTACATTACTGTTCGGACTGGAGTTTGGGTGTAGATGATGGTGCTCGTCCAAACCCACCACATGTCAGTTAATATTAGTGACTGTCAGTGTGTGTGTGTGCAGCCATTGTCTCCATGTGTCATTAAGTTTAAAATAAAAAGCTGAGAAATGGTTTCCATATGTAGGACATTGTTAGAGGAGCAACACCCTCCTGATTATCAATCATCAGTCTGTGTTTTTTGGTGAATTCCAGGACTTTTAATGTGATGAAATTTATTTATATATATATTTTTTATCAGTCTCCACCTTCAGGCAACCTGCCTCACCCACTTTTCCTTCAGGTTTTTTACAATCTGGGTCTTATTTTCATATTTGAGACAACCGTTCCTATCGGTCCAGTTTAGAGCTGCAACAATTAGTCTTAATTAATCAATTAGTTGATCAAAAGAACGACAATTATTTTGATAATCAAATGATCTTTTTAGTCATTTTTTAAAGAAAGAAAATGCCAAAAATCTGCTGGTTCTTAAAAAATACAACATAATAAATGAAGAAACTGATTTGCATTTATGATAGTAAATGAAATGTCTTTGGAGTGTTGGTCACTTTAGGCTCTGGGAAATTGTGATGAGCATGTGTCACTATTTCTTTTGACATTTTATAGACTAGATGATTAATCGAGAGAATAATTGATAAAGAAAATAAACGTTAGTTGCAGCCGTAGTTCGTGTTACCTCTCTCTCTCTCTCTCTCTCTCTCTCTCTCTCTCTCTCTCTCTCTCTCTCAGCTCTTGTTCGAGGGCTTTGACCACAAATTGCTGCTGTGTGTTTAATCAGAGAAGGAGGAGAGAAATGGCCTTACATGGGCGCAGTTTACCAGCGTTGCTCTGATCGGAAAGCTTATGCCCCCGGCCTCACACACACACACTCTGTCAGCCTACTGTATCGCAGTCTGATCTGCCTCCTTCCTGGAAGAGCAGAGTGTGTGCGGCCTGCTGACGCCCTGTGTTAACAATTACTACAGAGCTGTTTACTTTCCGGAGCCGTCTCCCTCCATCTGATCCCTCTTTAGCTGCAGCGATAACGACAGACGACGAGTTGGTCCTGTTGATTGGGATCGCTGGTTGTTGTCATCTTCACTTCTGCTTCATCGGGCTGAACTCATGCCCTCTTTCCACCAAATCAGCTCTGGTTCTTGAACCGGTTCCATTTAGGACTCTTGGAACCTTGGTGCTATCTAGAGAAGCAGCCCGCGTTTCCACGAGTTTTGAGCAGAACCATTGTCAAGGCAGCATCAAGGACGCGTCATCAATGGAGGGCGTTGCACAATGCACAACGGAAGTAAACAGTAGGAGCAAGATGGTGGATCACACTGATTACCTGAGAGCTTTTGTTCTGTTATTACAGATATTTGTTTTTATCCAAAAAACAAACATGGACCAACTATTAATGATAAGAAGACGTAGAAGACTATTACCATAGTAGACCAGAGACCATTGTTGCCTTCTCAATCCTCTCTTTCCCACCTGTAGAATAGGACACGCCCACTGATGTTGTCACGGTTCGCCCTTCAGCTCAAGGAAAACCTGCTATTTTTTGGTTCCTAGCTGGGAACCAACTTTTTGGGGTTCCGAACCGATTTATTTTTGGTTCGGAACCAAACCCATTCCATGTTGGTGGAGACGGGGTATGAGAGTGAGAGAGGTCCTGTAGCTCTGTTGGACTTCATCTGCTGAAGTTCTGTTGTTGAATGCAGAGACATATGTGCCAAACATATTTCAGGATTTCAACCAGTTGTGCAAGAAGTACTCAGATCTTTTACTCAAGTAAAAGGAGTAATACCACAGTATAAAAATACGCCATTACAAGTCCTGCATTCAGAAGCTTACTCAAGTAAAAATACAGCATCAAAATTTACTCTAAAGTATCAAAAGTAAAAGTACTCCTCATGCCAAATAACCCCACTCAGAGTGTTATATATATTCTCTATATATAACTGGAATATTATTATTGATGGATTTATGTTAGCAGCGGTTTAATGTTGTTAAGGTCGAGCTAATTATAACTACTAAATATACTGATCATATGGTTTAAAGACTCACCTGGCTGCAGGTGTATGACACATAAAATAAAAATGGAGGAAATCCATCCACACCGTACTGGCACTTGTGAAACCAGTGGGAATAATCCAGCGCGGCACTCTTCACGGGGATTTGAATGGCTGCCGTTCTGCATTCACGTCACACCTCAGGCCTCAGACTGCAGCTGACAGTCTTTGTCCAGCGCCACTTACAGTGAGACACTTACAGCTCAAGACACCAGATGGGACAACTATTCTTCTTCTTTGTCCTTACATACAGTATTTAGTCACTTAGGGTTTTCACACCTAACCTGTTTGCTTCGGTTAACACTAACTCTGATGTGTTTGCCCGTTTTGGTTCGGTTTGTTGTGGCTCGTTTGAAAACGGTCAATCAAACTCTGTTTCGGACTAAACAATCGCCCGCTTCCAGTCAGACTCTGGGGCAGTTTGTTTGTGGTGTGAAAGCACAACAGACAGCCCTCTTGGATGTCCCAATATGCAAGAAAACGTGATGCAGTGCAGTAATGGATGCACTAACTTTGGAAGATGTTCACATGTCTAACTCTGACTGCTGAAGCCTTATATTAACTTTAGATAAACTTTTAAATAAATTTTTACACAAAACGAGGACTGTGGATTTTGTCCCCCGTCACTCCCAGCACATTAGGAAGTAATCTCTTAATGTCCAGGAGGACATAATTACAGCAAGCTAAACTTATTTCAGTGTTCATAAGGGCACAAAGACAGACTTTAAAAAAGTTGTGAACCTGTCCTTTAAGACCTGCAGATGTAGACATGCTGATGGAGTTGAATCACTGGTCTAAACTGCTCTTGCTGCTACTTTTCTTTCCTATAGGTGGAGAATATGCAGCCTGCAAAATGTTAATTAGTTCCACGAGGTGCCTGGCATTTAAAAAGCTGCCAGTGCTGTGAAATAACAGACCTATTTTAAACCCTTTTTAAATACTGACATACTATTGCATGATGCGGGCTGGTTTAACACTCCTGGCGATGTGTTGCGTAGCTTCCAAGTCAACTGAAACAACTGAAACACTGGCGCTGAGGGTGTGAACGCTGTCTGACTCAACAGCAGAGCATGAAAGCAGGCTGTTGTTTTATTTAGAAAGCTGACGTTTCGACACAACACTGAACCCGGCAAGCTAAAAATATTCCTCACCTGTCTATCCAATTCTTTATTGCTTTAGTTTATATCTTTTATCGCTCACCCTCCCTTCTGTATAATCCCGACAGTATTTGTCACGCTGTATTGATGTACGCAGGAGTGTGAATTGGCTGGTCGAACATTTTGATCCATAACAAAATACCTCATCTACTATTGGTCCGATTGTCATGAGTAAATCCCCCTGACTTTTCCTCCAGCGCCACCATAAGGCCAACATTTCCACTTGTACACAAGAAATTGTCAAAATCTAATGGGAAGATTGACATGAAGGGAGAGGCATTTACCAGGCTTTCAGTCCGAAAAAAGGAGAACTCATCAAAGTGTGTTTCCAGGTGTTGGGGAGTTGCTAATGCATATGAGAACAAAGTAGTATAAAGTTTTTAGTGTCTCCAGAGGGAGCTGTGTGGAGTCTGATAAATGTCCTCAAGTGATGTCACTTGAGTCAGCGTCGGTTGGGGCTGAAGACTACAAGTTTGAAACTGAAAACAATCTGTTGGTGTGGAGTTAGAAAGAAGTGAGCTGACCAAACCTCTGTAGCCCGCTGCTCATCTCTGCTGCAGGCTAGCGGCTCTAGGCTACATTAACCGCTACTAGCATAACACACCACAATCTCTAACCAAACTGTCGGTGGTCAAGTTGCATTGTGGGTAATGTAGGCGCCACGTTTTGACAAGGAAGAAGAATGTGTTGGATATCGATACAATATGCTGCATCGATTCTGATCCTTTAAGAAAGTAGTGGCCAATTTGAATTCATGCTGAATCTGTGAAATGGACAACGTGACAAAGGAGTGTGATGCTGAATCAGCACTCTTTGAAGGAGATGTGTTGGTGTGGGCATGTAGTTTCAGGTACAGGTGAGAAGATGAAATACAATCCAGAAGGTCCAGTTTGACACCAACAGAAGTTGGGTTGCAGCAGGAATTGAGCTAGGAGTGTGCGTTTTTGTTGCTGTGATTTAAACCACTGTAACTTTGTGTGGTACAATATAAATACTACAAATACTATAAATATTTTTATCATTATTGTAGACATTAATCACCTCAACTATTGCACTAATTCGCTAAAAATGTTCTGCTGTGGGAAGTGAAGGCATGGCACATGATTACTGAAACGCACCCTGTGACTCAGACATCCACCTTGACATTAACATCTGTGATATGGGCTTTCTGTAGCTGTTAACACTAGCATGACACCTACAGCAATAAAGGTGATAATGAAAAACAAAGTCTGTAGCAGGTCACAGGTTCTGGTGTTATCTGAAAACCAAACTGTGATGGATGAGGTGTTTTCACACAGAGCTGTTGTCCTCGTCCTCTCCTGCCTCTCAGACTCTCCTCTTCGGTGTGTCACATGGGGATCAGCCGCCATGTGATTTAGCGGCGGCTCTGTGAAGCTCTGGGATCACAGCTTCCTGTTTCTCTGCACTGCTGTGTGATGAACGGCACAGAGAAAAAAGGCCCTGGAAGGTTTATGGATCCCGCTGAGCTCTCATCTACTTTTCTCCCCTCCTCTCTTCATCTCTATCATCATTATCCATCTGTTTCTCCCTCGTCATCTTCCTCTCGCCTGGCTTAATTTTCACTATAATTAAATTCTGTTTGCTCCATCTCATCTCAATGTTTCTCTCTCCCAGAATATCATGTTTTAGCAGAGGAAGCCTCCCTCCACTTGACGTGTCTATAAATGAACTCCAGGTGGAAAAATGTGCTATAATCCACTGAAATAAACCCGGATTCATGCTCCCACCCTCCACCACTGAAATGTTCACTTCTGCTGAGGCCACTCTCCGTCACCTCATATCATATGTTCGCTGGATGGCGGCTGAGGCTTAGGGATCTACAGAAGATATCAAGTGATTTATGGAAGGGAGCGCGGCTTACAGGCTCTGCAGAGGTGCAGGGTGTTTCATATATGGTTTGTTCTTAAAGAAAAACAGGCGATACTCACTACTTAACGAGTTTAACAGGCAATTATTGTGAAGAATTGAAATGAAAGCAGAGGCTAAGTTCGTAGGAGGAGAGGCTGTAACATGACGGATGTGTTGAATTGATTTTTCAGAAGGTTTCAGTGAAGAAACAGACAGAGAAGTGGGAAGAACACACTTCATTTCATAGTATTTTAAATTCATTTTTCTGATTTGGGTTTAGTGGGAAGATGTGGCAGTAGGTTGTTGTTCCAAAGCATGATTCAGTCCAATGTACCGTCTGACACACACACAGCTACAGTAGCAGGGTAAGGGCCTGCTGAGTGGGAGCCCTGAGGGGAAACAAATATATTTAGTTGTAACCACGTATGAGCTCCTCTAGTGTTCCCTCTTATTTCCTTCTCTTACGGAAAAAATACCCATTCGAGTGTTTTCTGGACGTCATCGTTTGTTAGTGACTTTCAAAATCGTTACAAATGACAGATACCAAAAAAAGATATGACTGTTTTCTGATCTGCCACTGCCATGGTGAAGAGTTGGCAAAGCTTAGACACAAAAACTACTTGTTTAAGGTTAACCCTCTGAAAACGGACCTCCCGTGGGCGGCCCTGAACTGGCCGCGGGAGGTCGTTGTTTGCATAATCCTGTTTAAAGTGATGTAAAATAAAGAGCATTCATTCTTTTTGCAGCTGAAAGCTAAGACTTCTGTCTTTCGTGTCATTATGTTGGACGCTCGTGTTGCGAGTTGATGACATCATTAAGCTGCGTTACGTTCAGTGCAAGACGTGGTGACAACGCAAGGTAGCGCCATGGATGTCCATGGGTGGCAGTTTCACAGTTTTTAGCTTAGGTTGTACTGATTTTAGGGATATGAAGCATTTTAAGATAATCTGGGAAATGACATCACAATAAGTAAAAATACCAACGCAGGAAATGGAGGAAATATTTCTATTGCAGATGAAAAATGCCTTTGTACTCATATGCACTGCATATCTCAAAAACTAAAAAATGTACAGAGTTCAAATAACTTCTGGAGTGTTAAGAAATATTTTGTTCATGTTTCTAAATTCAGAATAGTTTTGGATCAATATGTTTTGTGTGTTTATTTAGTAAAATCTGGTGAAAAAACATTTATGTACAATTTCAGTACTTTCACCACTTATTATGGTTTATTGACTGACGTAACCTTTTAGCTTAGGTTGTACAGATTTTAGGGATATGAAGCATTTGAAGATACTCTAAGAAATGACATCACAATAAGCAAAAATACCAATGTAGGTTAATTTGAAGGTCTTGTTGGTCTCACATGTCAAAGTCACTCACTCTGTTGACCCAACCATCCTCCCTGACCACATCCCAAAAACAATGCAGTTTCATCGCTTGTTCATTATTCACTACAACCAGCAACAACCAATACTCTCTGAGACAAATGAGTATCTACTACTGTACTGGACAGTAAAATGTGAACTTTGAGGACACACCAGCGGCCAAGCCCTCGTGGATTATGTCAGCAACATGACTGTAGAGCGTCTCTGCTCATAATCTTCTCTGTAGGTTCTTGCTAACAAAGTACAGTAGCACCGAGTAGTATCCCGATCCACTTTTAGCTGAATGATGACTCAGAAACCTTGACATCCTAATTTAAACCCAAATTATGAATTGAGCAGCTCGGAGTGACGAGCACAGAAATAAACCAAAACGTGTTCCTTTTGCACTAAAAATAAACAGTATGTTTTGTCTCCTCGCCTAAATATGACAGTGAATTATTCTTTTTTTTTTTCTCCTGCAGATGTTGCCAGTTCTCTTATCAGACGCTGCTGGTTGGGGTTTGGGGGCTGAGGCTCAGTTGTGTGGGTTACAGTGAGAAGACGGAGGCAGTGATTTGAAAGGAGAGTGTGCAGTCGTTTAGTTCCACTGTGGTTCTATCTGCCCTCCTTTCTTTGTGCCTCAAACGTCTCTCTTTCTCATTTGACTCATACATATTCATCTCTCTCTCTCTCTCTCTCTCTCTCTCTCTCTCTCTCTCTCTCTCTCTCCTCCATCCCCCTCTCTCTCCACATGTGGTAATACTATTAAAATGTCTGTCAATGATTAATTCCTCTAGCCTGGATCAGGAGAGACTGAGCCGAGCTGCACTGTTAACTCAGCGTCAGCGACAGCACGGTGTCATTTTAGTTCATAAAATAAAAGAATATGCAACATTTTGAGGAGGAGGATTTGCTCATTCATGAATGCCGCTGTTTAATAATGATTATTATAACGTTTAGTGCTATCACTCAGTATGTATGCCAGTGTTTTTTGCTTGGGACCCCTTTTAAATATAGCAATCATTACATGATTACATATATCATGTAATGATAAAGGTTGTGAACCTTTTATCGCTGGTTATGGCCTGCTCTGAGCTCTATGAGTTGTGATTATCTTTCTCAAATTGTTTTACTTGAAGGAGATTCAGCGACCTGAAGAGGTGAGAGTGTCATGTACAACATCTTGTGACCCCTCAGATGTATTTAGGGACCCCATGGGAGGTCCTGACCCCCAGGTATTGACGTTTCTGCATTAGTTAGTGAGCTTTAGAGGTGTTGGTAGGTGTGTTTCCACCTGTTTCCAGTCTTTATGCTAAGCTAGGCTAACCACGTCCTGACTCCAGCTCCGTACATAAACGCACAGACATGACAGTGATATTGATCTTCTCGTCTCGCTCTCAGAAAGAAAGAGGGTAAGAGTATTCCCCAACATGTTGAACTATTTCTTAAAAATGCTCTCTTAAGGTCTTTACACACCGGGGATGTAATGAATAAATGCGAAATACTCGCCTGCGAATATTAACTCTACTACATCCAAAAGTAAACTACCATATCATGGTTGATGCCTTTATTCGCCGTGTGAAAGCTCAGAAAAATCGACCTTCTTCCGGAAAACAAATCAGTCACTTTTTCGCCACGTAATATTCGCTTTCTGTGTGAAAGGACTCATGACAAAAATAATTAATCAAATTAATTGCACGAAAAAAATGCCTCCGGTGTGTAAAGGCCTTTAGAATCAAAATTATTAAGATTGTTGTTTCAGGAACAAGATGATCCTGCGTGTATCTGTGTTTTAGATGTGACATGATTTTGCATCACATGACATGACAGATAATTATTTACAGAACGACTTGAGCTGCTTTTGAGCCACTTTAACAAACTGAAGTGATTCTTTTGAGTGACTCTTTCCGGCAGTTTGACTGCACTCAGAGTGAAGCAGCCTTTGTTCACTGACGAGGTAAATGTCAGTGTCATAAACTCTCTCTCTCTCTGTCTCTGCCTGTCTCTCTCCATCCAATCCCATAAGCCCCTGCAGGCCCGCTGGCACACATGCAGCTGAGCACAGCTTGACTTATCAAACTTGGAGTGCTGTCCATAAAGAGTCAGCACTCCTCTGTGTAACAGCTACAGTCCAGTGAGTGCACCGATGTTCTGTCTGACTCCACTAAATCAATACACAACGTGATTCTGAGGAGACAATCTGCCTCATTCTCACACAGGAAAAACCCTGCAGAGACACGTCTGCATCCTCCCCGATACATGTAGTGTTTTTGTCAGGAAAACAGGTCGTTGAAAATAATCAGCAACAAGCTCCAGGACAACAGGGCCTGAGCTCAGCCTCAAAACAAAAATGATCTTTAACCTAAAATATCATGTGGAGTATTGGCATTTTGCCAGATTTTCGAAATTCTGTAAATATATTATTTATTCAGTCAAATGCATCAGACAAAACAAAATTTGTGGGGGTGACCTGATCAAGTTTTTATTTATTTATTTATTTATTTATTTTGGAGAGCACACAAACCCGACAACAGCCAAGTTTGATTTTGGACTGTCATCGAGTTAGTGCGACAGTCAGTGCCAGTTGAAAAGGAGAAGCTGCTTCCTGAATGTGTTGTATGATGTTTTGCCAATCCGGGTGTCAGATCTCAGAGTCACATGCACCGAAAATAATTTTTCACATTTCACACTCTAATTTTAACTCGCATAATACGCGGCTAAATGTTTGCACAGAAGAGCTGATTGTGAGAGACAGCAGCTTTGCAAGACTAGCAGGCTGAGGTGAACAAGTAAAAGGACCAGCATTTGATCTGGTTTATTAGTACTGATACCGATCTATTAAAATATGCCCTGATTAATCTCGATCAGCTTGGGACACCTCTACTAATTTCCACAGCAAATATGTTTAGGAAAACAGTTTAATTAACAGATCTGCCAAGCAAAACGTTCACTGACAACATATTTTATTTGTATCCTAGAATATCTGCTTTTGCAATACAATATCTGTTCATAGCATCTAAAGCATGATGAAACGTTTTTCATGGTTATGTTTAGGCACTCACAGCACTTGGTAAAGGTTTGAGAAAGATCCTGGCTTTTGTTTAAGACTGAAAAAGTCATCAGTGAATCAACAGCAGTGTTAACTTAATTAACATTAAATCAAAACCACCATCTTTCCCTTTGACCTTAACCAATGTGCTACACGCAGGACTCAGGATGTGAACCCCGCCGGTCTCTGGTGCCAAACGTCCTACCCTTTGGTTGTCCACCATCCACCCCAACCTCCTTCATACAGTTTACGTGCGGTAAACGAACGCAGCACCTCCTAAACTCAACAAACAATGTTGTTAATCCGGGCAGCAATTATGTTTTCCGCCAAAATATATGGCAAAATAAATTAGCAGTATGAACGTGTAACTCCTAAGAGACAGCAGGTTGTTCAGTTTGTTATGTGGAGCACATAAGCGCCAGTTTGCCCTCCAGCTTGTTGACGAGACTGAATCTGCATGATTTAGCTTATGCTGTCTCTTGGAGAAGAAACATGGCCCTGATTTGTTTTTGCCTCTTTGTGCATCCAGACAGCTGATCCCCTGCATGTCTGCCTGTCGTCATGTCTGTCTGTGTGTAAAAAAAAAAAAAATAATAAAATAAATAAATAAATAAATTTAAAAAAAAGAGTAGATCAGATTCTGTAATTTGACTGTGATTGACAACTTGCAAATCATCCATATATACTGCAATTTAACGTTTTCATTTTCAAGGGTAAAATGATTCCTTACATGTTATTTGATTTCATGCTGAACGTATTTTACAGACTATGAAATAAAGCCTGGATACAAGAGAATAAATCTGGTTTCCGTGCCTGCAGGATGATCATTTTCTCTCCCTGTAGACTAGAACAGTGATTCCCTGTTTCTCTGCACTCTGTAGGCCTCAGGTGGATGAAAACACACACAGGACGGATGAAATGATGGTGTTGCTGTGTGTTTGGTTTTGAACGTTTGTGTTTATGCGTCTACAGTCACGTACACACACAAGTTCAAATGCACCTGGATGCTTGCATGTGCATGTGCAGCTGTGTGTGTGTGTGTGTGTGTTTGGTGTTTGATGGTCGGTTCTATTGTTTTGAGCCTTTGAAGGCTCTCTCTTTCACTCTCAGTGGATTCAGCTGCAGGCAGATCGACTCAGCTCAACACATTTGCAGTTTCACCAGAAACACAAACTGTGCGATGCATTTTAAACTTTGTCTTAGAACAGTGCAGAGGCAGAAGATCATAAGAGCTGAATGATGTCAACCCTGTGCTCACCAAATGATCAATTTCCCATAGTTTTAAATATATTCTAAATTAATTGGTATGGATCCATGTGGTATGGTAGTTATGTATGTAAAGCACATAACACTTTCACATTTGGAAACCTAAGATGGGCAGGTCTCACTGGATAACGATGTCTAAAATGTATTTGGCTGTACTGTAAGCAGGTCTGTCATAACAATATGTTAATGAGGCATTTCTTCACATAGCGTCCTCAGAAAGATGATGTGATGCAGTTGTGATGCTCGTAGCTTTGTCTGCAGCACTGTTTGATGTTGAGGGGATTGTTCAGGTGTCCTGCCAAAGGCTCAATGTGTGATGGGGGGAGTCTGTCTCTTTCTGTCTCTCCCTCCTCTTTCCCTCCTCACCCCTCTCCATTAGTCTGTCATGTCCTGGTATTAAACGGGGGATTTGGATGGCAGGAGTGTGTCTGCAGCGTAAGATTTGGCTGTACATGCCCGGTCCCAGCAGGGGTGAAAGCTTCGTCTCTGAGCCCCAGAGGACAGGAGACTGAGAGGAGCTTTATTTAACAGACTACTATTCCTCTATCACTCCTCATAGCTGACAAGACAGCAAAAGATATTTAAAAAACACATAGAAGAAAACATTATTCTCTTACTGGTTATTGTCAGGGATGGAATAAAAGTGTGACGTTAGCAAGCGAAAGCTAAAAGCTATGTTTTTGAGGTGATGTTTTGAATTCTGAACTTGGGTTTACTGCTCGACGTCATTATTGTCATTAATTAAAATCCAAATCTGGGCTTATGTGTAGGTAGAGCAGAGGTGGGACAGGAAAGCGGCGGTTATCTGTCAATCAGTCAAACAAATCCTTCAAGTCCTAATCTTTCCTTGACTTCACTGTATTTCTAAGGAGAAGTTGGCTTTCAGTTTTTCTTGCATCATCTGTCTAACATTAGAGGAACTGCATCTTAAAACATTATCAATAGATTTGTTTTTTGGCCACTTGCACAACAGAACAAGCTGTAAACACAACACTGGCATTATGAGTACAAGCCTCGATACGGAGCTTGAGCAGAACTAGTTGTGTGTACTTGACAGATGCCTCGAAGCTTTGTTATCAAACGTAACATCATGATCATTTGGTGGTAGTGGTTGTCAGACATTTTCAGTAATTGGGTATTATGTTGACATTTGAATCATTTGCCTTTGTCAAGTATCAGCAGAAAACACATTCAAACCACATTCACACATGGTTTGACTCGGTCAGAAATGGACCTTACACCACGGTTTCACATTGATGGCAGGTTTTATTACCAGTCCAAGGATCCTGACATTCACTTGACAATTTCAGTTCAAATAAGGAAATAGAAAAATGCAGCAATTGTGTGGTTTTTGGTCGACATATTATCTCTGGACCTGTTTTTAATAAAGAAAATGACCTACAGTCCTGCAGTACAACCTAACCACCTCCCGCTGTCTGGTGTTTATCTCAGTGTTATTGAGCAGCACATTCAGACATCACCTCACAGTTTGTACTGTATACGGTGAAAACCCCCTCCCATTTTCATTCTTGCTCTGTCTTCCTGTCCATACTGTTGTGTATTCTGTAAGCTTGTTTGCTTCCAGCGTCCCAGTTTTGTTTCGGTGCGGTTTTCAGTCGAGCGGAGCACAGAACAGTTTGTCTGTCTGATAGCAGGGATAAATCAACTCCTTTCCTCTGCTGCTCCTAGCGGTAATGCTGCTGCCAGACCAAAACTTTGATTTCAGAGCCAATACCAGCCGACATGATACCACAGGGATCCGACCAACGAATGGTTCTGGAAGAAACAGAAAGTCCTGCCAGGAAAACAACAAAACCACAACAGGTGTTAGGCATTAGCTGCCACTTTGAGGGTTTGATGCGCTGCATTGGTCATACGTGCATTACATTAAGTAACAGCATGTCGGTTTTGTGGTTGAGACACAGAACATTGAGTCTAGTGACTCAAGTCTTACATCCCAATGAATCCAAGTGAACTGCTGCAGTTACCGAAGTCACTAATCTAACGTTTGGGTCAGCAAAGTAATGTCCTTGCCACCAAAGCCATGACAGACTCGCCAAAGTCATGTGCAAGCTCTCAAAGTCGTGTTCAAGTCCTTATCTAACGTTGGGGTCAGCAAATTAATGTTCGTGCCACCAAACCAATGTCAGAGTCGCCTAAGTCAAGTCTGAATTGCCAAAGTCATGTGCAAGTTCCCAAAGTGATGTGCAAGTTCCCAAAGTCATGTTCAAGTTCCATATCTAACGCTTGGGTCATCAAATTCATGTCAGAGTCTCCAAAGTCATGTCTGAGTCACAAAAGTCATGAACAAATCACCAAAGTCATGTCAGAGTCGCCAAAATCATGTTCCAATCACCAAAGCATTGTCTGAGTCACTAAGATCACGTCTGCATCACCAAATTCTGAGTTAAATCTCAAGTTCATAGTATAATAATCCAAGCTTGAACATTTAGAAAAAAACAAAAAAAAATCTTTAATCAGTTACAGGAAAAGCTATTGCTTATTGCATTAGAACCATGACTCATTTTGGTAAATTGTGGCTTCCAGTCGTTCCTCAGTTTTCAATTTTTTTTTCGGTTTCTGTACTCGTCATTGGTGCCAAGACCTCAGGACCACAAACATGGCTGCGAGAGGGTTTGCTCCATCCCCTGAGGGCCCTCCACTGACATGACAATATTTAGGTAGTATGTTTTACCTATGTAAGGCACGGAATATACAGTGTTTCTATATATCCAACCTGTCCGTCTGAAACATGCAACTAACACATATGAACAGACGAATGTTTTGCTGCGAGTAGAACAAGCGATTTAAAATTAAACGTTCAGAAACAGAGACAGAAAACACTAGAAAAACAAGAGGGCGAGCCAAAAGACAAACATGAGTGATAGCAGCTTGGCCTGCAGTTTGCTGAGTTAAGCACTCTGCCTTATTGGTGTGTGTGTGTGTGTGTGTGTGTGTGTGTGTGTGTCAGAGGAGGGAGGGTGGCAGCTTATGCGAGTCCACAGAGGCATTGTGGGTAGTTCCCTCACAGGTTTTCTCCCTCTGCCTGGATACAAGCAGTGCAGCACTTATCTCTTTCTCTTTCTTTCAGTCTCACCCTCCTCTTTCTTCTCTCTACATTTTCCTCTCTTCTTCCATATATATCCATCCAACTGTGCAAACTTAGTATTTACTAAGTACAAATTAAGTATTTATCGAGATGTTAATATTCTTCATTGTCCGCCATGCTGGCTGTATTTGATGGTTTCATCTGAAAACAAAAATGCACTCTAGCAACAATCTAATGCACCAACTGGAGACTCTACTACCATATAAGGCTATTTATTAGTGGTAGGGGCAACGGTACGACCAATCATGAGACAAGGTGTAAGTGAAATATATAAAACATTTTAAGGGAGAAATGTAGTTCATGCTAGAGTGCATAACAATTTTTGCAATTCTCTTAAAATTGAGACCTTGTGGCTTTGATCTGCCTTTTTAAAGCTGACATCTGTGATGCTTCTTAAAGTTATGATCCCTTATTTTCATTATGCCAAGCCTAATTGTTGCTATTTCAGCATTTTTAAGCATTAAGTGTATTTATATTCTATAAGGTAGTTTTCGTAGTTACTGGTGGAACTACTTGCTTGTCCCTTAATGGATTCAGACTGCAGACCAACGCACAAGGGATTTACGAGAAACAATACATGCATGTATTGGATGAGATATGGAAGACAATAGTCGGTGCATGCGGGCAAAAGACAACGTTAGTTCAGTAACACCACATTGGATGACATTAGGGGTTTCTGGACCAAACAGTTCTGGGGGACTCCCTAAGAGACACTTCTCGGGAGCTCCCCCGAGAACTACATACCTTCAAGTACCTACCACCAATAGGAACACTGAAGTGGCTGTCTGGTTGTGGGTTTACATGTTTTAGTCCAGCACGCAGAAGATGCAGTTTGGCTAAATCCTGCCGAGATACAAGTTGCATGAAGCACTGTAGGTGTAGAACTGCTATTCTAATGATGGCTGAATGAAGGCCGTGAGACTGCATGTCAGTTATTGTAAAGACCAGTCAAAGATGTTTATTTACCCGAACAAAGCTGCACTTCACCCCTGATCAAGAGTCAGTATCCACTGGTGGATATAAATACTTTACATTATCTGACAAGTCACGATTTATCCCATAACATCTTCAACAGGAAAAATGTTGTTGTGCTTTAAGCAAACATAAACATGTTTTGGCGTTATTGTGAAACTGTATAGATTCCATGTTTCCATTCAGTGTTTCTGCACAGCAGTTCAATTAATGTGCATTACACGAAAAAAGAAAACAGCTGTGTGCAAACCCTGCTCATGTTTCCTGCATACTGTGCAGCTGCCTACAGCTCCTTACAGTCGGCGGTCTGCTTTTTTCCGGCTGTTTGTTTCCAATAAATCAGCCCCTGACGCTCGATGCCTCACAGCTATTTGAGCATGATAGCAGTACATAGCTTCGTTACAGAAGTCCTGTCCAAGCCAGATGAGAAGGATCTACAGTACTCTGTACACACCCCATTCTCTTCTATCCCCTTGCTTTTAATATTTTATTTAGTACTAATCTTTTGTTTGAGTTCTGGTTAATTGAATCGCCCTTTGTGAGCAGAATAGCATCACAGTTTTGTATTATTTTTGGCGGTTCACAAGCTCTTTGTTGTATTCAGAACCAAATCTTTCAAGGAAACCAGAGAGAGACAGATAATATTCTCCCTCTGTATTTCCTTCATCCTCCTTCCTCCTTTCACGCTTCACACATCCTTCTCAGACCATCTGGGAGCTGGCGGGGTACAGCTAACCCTGCTGCCTCTCTCTCCTTATGCCTGACAACATTGCACAGCTACAAAATACTTTGCTGCGCGCTAACGTCAGAGACAAATACTGTATGGAAGCTGAAAGGATTTAAGCTAAGCTAACTGGTACAAGAAAGCCATGCAGTTTTACAGTACTTTACAGGAGCTCAGATAATGTGTAGAAAATACACATTGTATATTGCATGCATTCTAACAAAAGACGCTATCCAGTTGCATTATGGGAAGTGTAGGATCCAGTGTTTCTTGGAGCTTGAAGTCAGAATATCTCGGCCTCGGCTACATCAATTTTAGCCATGCTAGCGGCATTGGTCAGCCGGTCCACCACTTTGGTCCAGGCTTAAATAACTCATCAACTATTAGTATTATTTTGTACAGACATTCATGTTTCCCAGAGAATGAATCCTACTGACTTTGGTGATCCTGTGACTTTCCTCTAGCGCCACCATGAGGCTGACATTTGTGATTTTGTGTAAAATATCTCGACAAATATTAGATGGACAGGGTCAATTCTCGAACTGCACTGTCTGGAAATCAAACCCAAAAGACAAAAAAATAAGCAAACGTGGGCACTGTGAAAAAGATAATGTGAATCTGGTTGTTTTCTCACATTAAAAAAGATGCTAGTGCTGTTGCTGACAAAAAGTGAAGTAAAACTCAACATTTACCGAGGAAGCTTACCTACAACATCTCAAGCAAATTGGTTTTCATACTGTTCTGGTGTGACATTAAAACATAATTTGTCTGACAAGGAAATCAATCCCAAAACATATGGAAATAGTCAGCATTCGTGTTTATGTGATTTGTATTTAATTGGCGACAACATGTAAAATCACTGGTATGGCTCTCTAAATCAATCACAGTCTTCCCTCATGTATTTTATCCGCATCTTTTACACAGTCTTTTCTGTATTGAACTGTTTGAACTGCAGAGAAATACAAGCTGTGTTATTATGAAATTTAAATGACAAATAAAATATGAACTAAGAATCTTCACACCACAGTTGTGAACGCTCACTCAGTGTCCAGTCTTCTTCCTGTATTCAGAGTGAACTAAAAGTCGCTGCCCAAAATCTGCCTTTTCCCTGCACTGTTCCCGGTCAGTGGGTCCCTCAGCTGCCAGCGTGTCACTTCCTCCTCTGCAGCAGCGATGACAAGTGACGCCTGCACCAAATGTCCAACAGGTCTCGGTTTCACGATTTTAAAACAGACGGATGTGCGTCTGGGACTCTGACTCAGGAGCTTTGAAATCCGTCTTTCATCCTGCTTAGAGGACATTTCACCACTCTGCCCGTCCACTAAGACACCTTTTAGTGGAGTGGAGGAGCTGAGACCAAACACTGAATCAATGACGGTGACCTTCAACGTCTTGGTGCTGTCCTCTCATTCTCCTCACTATAAAATTCCTCCTTTCGGGAACTCTATACATATCAGAAATGATCGGATCTTATTGTACTTTACTGTTTGAGTATTTCTCTAGACTGAACGGGACCAAACCAGGACAGACCAGAGAGGTCTGTGTTGGCAGAGAGAGAGGGAGGACAACAGTAGTGACATTTTAAAACCTCACAAATATCAATCAGTCTGAACGCTCCTGCATTATTTAACCCTTCACTGCCTTCTTCTGCTGCTTTTTGTACACACACAAAAAAAAGTGAAACATTTAAAGGAATAGTTCGACATTTTGGGAAATATTCCCTTTCCTACCGAAAGTTAGATGAGAAGATCGATACCACTCTCGTGTTTGTATAAAATTTGCTGTTTTACGTGGGTTTACAGTATGTGTCTGCCAATAAATAATGTGCCACTTAACCCCCACAAAGTCTCATTTTTGTGCTTTAGTTTGAATTTACAGATTAAAAAGCGACATAATATATGTGTTAATCAGTGAGCTTTAGAGGTGCTGGAAGGCAGATGTTGTTGCCTTTGGACAGAGCCAGGCTAGCTGTTTCCCCCCATTTCCAGTCTTTATGCTAAGCTAAGCTAATCGGCTGCTGGCTGTAGCTTCATATTTATTTTACAGATGTGAGAGTGGTATAGATCTCCGTATCTAACTCTCGGCAAGAAAGCAAAGAAGCGTATGTCCCAAAATGACGAACTATTCCTTTAAATGACACACATTTACATCACATTGCTTTAATTCTTAAAAACTAGGGATTCATTAAATTGTGCAGAAGGATGTTACTAGAGCTGGAGGATATGGTTGAAATCACTATCTTTATATTAATACAATATCTTTTCCCAATATGAATATATATATATATCACATTGTATTTATAGAGTAATCATTTATATGTTCAATGCAATGAACTTTATTCCACTGTTATGCATTATATCAAAAGGTCTTAACACATAAACGCATTTTGTTAGTTTTTAACTACAACTTGCTTGGAAACATTAATTTGGACAAGAGCATTTTCTAAAAGGATAACATGAAAAGGTCACATCACGATGCAATAACACTGAAAGTTGTTGAACGTGAATATTGGAAAAAGCATCTCTTCACTTAACTTGATTGAATGATTATATGATAAGTGGTTAAATAGGTCCAATAACACAATCTGCTCCATTTATGTCAGTATGAAACAAAAAAATGTGTGCAGGTAATTTGTTTTTAAGTTTTTCATGACACTTCACTAGTGTTGACTTAACAAGTCAGAACTATCTATAGATTAGTTAAAAATGAGTGACTCGGAGATCTGAAAGTCTTCCTGTAGCTTCAGAATGGTGAAATACTGAGTCAAGAAAGTACCCGAAAATTAGAGGTATGGACATAAATAAAAGACTAAGCGCTGTTTCTCTATCAGGAGACTCCTCCCTGTTCATGTTTAATCATTTTTAAATCCTGTAATGAAACGTGTTTTTAAAAATCAAACAGCGTTGCTTTGCCTCTCTCGCTCTCCGTCGTTTAAGGTGGTTTCATCTCCTCGGCTTGTTGGCACACAAACTCCCACTCCACAGAGAGGGATTATGTTTTTTTGGCAAAGCATGGAGCTGGAGCGTAACGCAGGAAAATGCTATTATGTAAAATATGAAGCTTACGCTGCACTCTGGTACAGTTTGTGCCTGATTTCCAGCTTCCACACACACACTCTCTCACACACACACACACACACACTGCATGAACAGATATCTGCAGCGTTTTAAAGGTCATTCCAAACATTTTGTACTTCTATGCTGGAGTGAAACCGTTATCCGATCATTATGACCTTCAGAATGTCGATGTTTTTTTCAAACCAAAAGCTTTCAGATGCAAGATGAGTTGAATATCATCATGTCATGAGTTTTACTTCATTTTCAAGAATGGTTTTATCAAACCATGGCATCATTCATTTCAAATACGTAAACCTTTTCCATTTGAAGGCTCTGTTCTTTTGAGATAAAGAGCCTGTAAGCTGCCAAATCATGCAAAACAAGGACATCCTTGATGGTTTTACGGCACAGATGCAAATTCTGGTGTTGGATATCAGGTGGGGAGGAGACTAAAATAGGCTGCAAGAAATCTGATACCTAGACCTGCTGATAAATGTGAAAGTGACTTATTTCAGGCTTTATCAAACACAGAAGGATGACAGATCCTTTCTATGAAATTATATAAAAATGTACATGTTTGTGATCCAAGTTTCTGCTGGTCATTTAAAGTAATATTGTATTTGTACCTATTATAGAGTATAAGTACTCTCATAGAAACTCCGCCGTACAAACAAAGAAACACTGAGCTGAAAAAAACAATCTGTTTCATAGTAAAAAAAAAAGAAAAAAGTTAAAGATGTGAACAAGACTGTGTCCATAACAACTTCAGGAGAGAAGTCAGTTTCTGTCGGTCATTACTGTAAGAAACATCCAATCGGAGAGCTTCAGACTTCAGACTCTGCATATGAATGCAGAATGTGTCTTTTGGCCATGTAGTGTACCAAACGTTCAGTAATCCTACAAATTTACAGCAAGAAAAGTAGCCAGTAGCTCCACTCGTGCTTCGTGTGCTCTGTAGCAAGACATTTCTCCAACTCAAGTGTCACAATTTTGGCTCTAAAGAACTTGTTTTGTTCTAATAAATCTGCCCTTAGGTGCTCTCAAATCTTGGCTTGAAGATTGATTTCCCCTCAAATTGGTTTAGTGCTCACTGGATTCAATTATCATTTGAATGCCGGTGCAAAAAACAAAATCAGCTTTTATGTTATTATACATTCATGGTTTACTTTGCTGAAAAGTTTTCTGCTGCAACTGTGTTTACATTTGGGCCACTGACGATACTTTTGGCCATGTAGTGTAGAAGAAGAATACACTAACCTGTAAATGGGACCATATATGCAACATGCATCACCAGTTGTTTTAGGTGTTTTTGGGTGTTTAGAGGAGGGAAACCAAATTAGTATTTTCAGAAACAGCTCAATATTTTTGTCATGGTGGTCGTTTTTCTGACCTTTTTTTTTTTTTTTACCTTCACATAACCTTCACCACTTTTCCCATTGAATCCCTCCTGCACCATCTGCCTGATGTACTTGCTGTAATAACCTCCTATCTTGAAGTGAAAAATCTTCTTCCTGAGCTCTAATTTCTCTTATTTCTGCACCGACACCTCTTCACTCCCACATAGCCACTCAGATATCACGGGAATAGCATCGGTTTACTGCAGCTCTGCCCCTGATTTAACCATTTGAATGGCTGCATCTACAATAAAAATTGATGCAGTGGTAAAATACTCCGGGTGAAGAGCATTGGTGAAATAGCTCAAATTTAAATGGAGATGTAAATAATAGAAAAGGCGAAGGACCAGCAGCAGCATCTGTGACAGATGAGGCTATAGATATCCAGTGCAGGCTAAAAATAACCCTGCAGGATGGTACCTGTAATTGAAAATGGATGTGGTGGAACAGAAGAGGGAGTTCTCTTTGTCTGGGTATTTTCTTTTTCAGTCTTTTTTTCTCAGTTTCACCTCCTATCAGAGAGTTAGAGGTCCAGAGGGACAAAGACAGACAAGGAGACGGTTATAGAGAAAGGCAGGGAAGTGGTTGGACACACAGACAAAGGCAGGATGTGAACATATACAACATTCGTTTTCTTTGGTCTGAATCATGAAATGTGTTCACATAAAGGTGGAACCACCGTGGCTGAACGCGGAAGCCAAAAATGCCTTAAGATGCAGTTCCTCTAGTGGCCTCTAGATGGGAACGCCGAGAAAATTCAGACTGTATTGAAGTGATTTGGAAAGTACAGAAAGGATCAGAGTCAAAAATTAAGTTTTTCATCTGTTGTCTCTGCAGAACAGCACTGACGCTATGTTCCTGTTTTTATACATGAAGAAGAGTCTTTACTTGTTTTCGCTTGCTTGGCTGCTTATTAGATGTCAACATCAGTCCCTCTCCACCCATAAACCCTTGGTCATTTCCTGCAGTAAGTACAGTTTATATTCTCTCTCCAATGAACCTGTAGCTCAGCGTCAGTGCCACACAAGTTGGACTGGCGTCGTTCTCACCTGGACGTATGAAGCCAGCTGAAGCAGTAAACAGCGCAGAGCTCCGATAAATCCGTCCAAGCAGGTCCGGTGTGACAGACGAGTCAGAGAATCAGGCTGCAGAAGGCTGCCACACTTGACTCTATTTCTGTCAGACTCCCACTGAGAGCCAAAGGTGCTAAACCAGGTTATAACAGTCTGCTGTGTGAGTGAGAGACAGAGACATATTGAAAGCAACAGGGAGAATGGAAAACATATTCTAATCTGTAGGAAACGAAATACAACCTAATTTTCTTTGGCAACAGCAGGGACAAAACTGCTGAAAAATAACATTCATAACAGAGTTAATATGTTAAAAACCATCAAAGAAATACATTTAGGCAAGAAACAAAAGATAATGGATGGTAGTTGCCAGTGTAATGTGTGTTTAATTTGTACGTTTGGAAGGCTGATTGTACTGGCAAGAAAAGAAAGCGAAAGACAGTTTAGCAGGTGTTCAGACTGAAAATAGCACAGTGTTATAAACACTGGGCTGTGTTGGTGTGGGTGTGTTGCTCCAGGTGAAGGTGAGAAGATAAAAGACTCTGCAAGTTACAAAGTTTCCTACTAGAAATGTACAGTTAAGTGCATTCGATTGGCCAATGCAATGCTTTTCCGGGTGACGTTGCATTGTGTTAAAGTTGCCACAACACAATGAACTACATGGCCTTTTTGTTTTCCAGAGCCCTGTGATTTAGATGGAGTACTGAGATTTGTTTACTGAGGTAAAGGTAGTATTACCACAGTGTCAAAATACTCCGCTGCAAGTAAAAGTCCTACTTTCAATAAGTAAAAGTACAGACATATTAGCACCATTCAAAGTGCTGTATTTGTCATATATAACACTGGATTATTATTACTGATGCTGGAGCTAAATTTATACGTTATACAGTATTACATAATCTAACAATGCATCATATTTTGCAAGATTATTATGTTTTTAATGTAAAATCTGTAAAGCTGTCAGATTAATGTTGTGCAGTAGAAGTACTGTAGAAGGCAAGTACCTGTATGTAAGTAACTGTACTTATTTACATTCCTCCAGTGGAAATCCGGCTGTGGTTGAGTTTCCAGCCGTCCCCTCTCAGTGGTTTTGTTGTGAGCAGCCTGAAGGCGCAGAGCGTCGGCCCATTAATCTAATTATCAGAGTGGAATCACAGATTGGAGGGATTAGCACACAGGAGCTCTCTGCTAAAGCAGCTGATTTGAAGATGTCTGTTAATCTCACTCGTCTGGCGGCTCATTACTTTTATAAACTGACGTTCTGCTTCCAGTCAGCAAAAGTAATCCCTGTGTTTTATGAGTGAGATAACGTCAGCAGTATTGATTCAGTACTGACACAGCAGGGTGAAGGCAGCTGTGAGCGGTTGCCTTGCTCAGGGGCACTTCAGCTGATTCTGTTTCAAGGACAAACACTGTAGCACCCTGCAGGCCTTTAATGTAGTTTTATCTCCATCCTTTTGTTTGATTCTGTAATGGCTCCACTTTCCCCTCAGGGATTAATAACGTTCAAACTATTTGGTGAAAGTTATCGATTGAATCTGAGAGGACTGGATTGCAGAGGTTAAGTGTTCCACTTTGCTCTCGTACAGAAGCTTTTCTGTTGACGTAACACACATTGTTATGGTCCTACTGGACAGTTTCAGCAGCAGTGAACATGTTTGGTGAACATACTTTTTTGGTACTGACCAACATGTATCAGTCTTATATACTTATTCTTCAATCAATTTAAATCAAAGTTTTGTTTATTTAGATCTGTTTTTTATTCAGGGGAAGTTCTTGTACAGCTGCTTTGTGTTGAGACAAACTTAAACACGGATGCTTTTGCTGCGTTTACACCTAGCGTCCACACTACTCTGGCGTTTTTAAACCCCTAAAACGGAGACCTTTTAAAACACTGCTGACCCCGTTTTAGTTTGAAAACTCCGGGATTGTGTTTCAGTGAGGACGGGCGGAAACGGAGACGTTTAAAAACGATGACAGACACCCACATTCGCCTCCTGATTGGGTCTTATATAATGTGGATGGAGCCTCAGAAACATGTCACTCAGTGCAACAGTGTGGTTCACTGATGTGTTTTTAATAGTTTTTGGACAACAATGGAGCTCTATGGCACAGAGGAAGAAGATATATCAGGTTTTAGAAATAAATCTATCAGATTTTCTTAATCTGTTTGGTGAAACTTACTTATATGTGATCTCTACGGTCTAATGTCTTGTTCTGAGCAGTAGAAACCGTCCCTCTCAGGCTGCAGGGTTTCTCCTGGCCTACTTGTCTGTGCTCTGACCCTCGCTGTACCACACAGCCACACTGAGAAGATGATGAGCACATGTTGGAGTTTATTTTGCAGCAATGAGCATCAAAGACGCTTTCAGATCTGGGAGATCTCGGAGGTCTGGAGCAGAGCGATAAGGCGGCAGGAGAGCACGGTGTTGTCGTGCTTCGCTGCTGCCGGAGAGTTTGGTTTGGGCTGCTTTTGATTTGTTTTGTTGGTCTTTTCTTTGGTTTTCTTTTCCTCTCCTCTGTCTGTTTGTGTAGCCAAACAGTCAGCCTTGTGAAATATACAACACAGGGTAAGCACTGTGCGTTTTATGTTGTATAAAACATGGCGGCAGCTTGCACTAGATTTGAAGGTGTAATGGTTTGTCCCTTTGACAGAGGAGGAGGAGGTGGATGGGTCAGATTTGGCCCTCTCCTGTTCAACTCAGTCACTCCGATTTCATGCCTTTTATTTATAAATGTGTCACACTGACTCAATCGAAAAGCTTTTCGAGCGTGGCATGTAACACACACATATTACACACACTAGAAAATAACACCCTCCCCCCCCATAAACACACAGCACATGTTGTCCTGTATGTTTGAACAGGGAACATCCCAGCAGCTCGGATCTCACACAGTGCTGATTACAGCTGACCAAAAGTTAATATCGCAATCATTTTATTTCATATTTACGTTGGTAAATTAAAATGACGATAAATCGTAAAAGGTTAAAAGTTAGCTCGGCTTCATTCAAACCAAACCAAACCAAACCGAACCCCTAAGAAGCTTTTATTTTAAAACAAGGGACTATTCAGTGTTCAGTATCAAATAATTTCTGTCTGTTGCTGACGTGGAGAAAATTATTAATTCTTGATTATTGTAACTCTCTATTTTCAGCACTAAGTTAAAAAAGCACTAAATTAAACTCACTTAATCCAGAATGGAGCTGCAAGGCTTTTAACTGGAACTACGAGAAGAGAACAAATTACGCCAATTTTAGTATCATTTCATCGGCTTCCCATTGCTTCCCGAATATAGTCAAATATTCTGTTCACTTTAAGTCATTAAATGGATTGGCTCTAAGATATATTTCTGACCTACTAAGCCCATATGTAGGGGGACAGAAAAAGCTCTTCTCTTAAGTTTAGGTTTTCATGATATATCTCCTGAACTATTTATTTGATTTATTATTGTATTTAATTGACCTTAGTACTGTCTCTCATGTTCTTTGTTTAAGCACTTTGTACCTATGTTAAGAAAAGTGCTATACAAACTGTTATTATATTTTTATTATCATTTTACAACAATTAGTAGTGCTCCCAAAACAAAACCATATATGCTAAACCTTTAACCCTTTAACACTAACCCCCTTTTTGGAGGTGGTCCACCTAACACATTTATGATGCATTGCATTTCTGGACTGCTTTTAACTATATGTTTAAGGTTTCAGGTGTACACTATGCCGTGCATTGTATCTTGATTATTTTTACAACAGGATGTTTTGTTTGAAAAGACAAAAGTCTAATTTATTGATACATATATTACAGGTTCATATTCACGCACCTTTTCATGGTACTAGCAGTCCGTGAAAGTTCTATGTAGTCTAGGAACTGCTGGCAACAAGCCCTGGTCCAGTACCATCATACCACCTCACAGTCCTGGATAGCTTTAAGAGAGAATATAATTAGTAAAAAATCATAAAATTTGTTAGATATCATACATTACAACACGCTGTTCAATAAATCCATCAGTAAGTAAATATAATCACAAATACAGTGATCCCCACTGTTGGACAAGTGGCGGTCAATAAAGTGTAATTAAGTTAACGCTCTCACTGTAACATACCGGGTCAGTGAAATCACATCAGTACAGCTGGAAACACATCTGGGAAATTCAGGATATCTGTACAAGAGAAGCAGAAGGAAAGAGTGTGTGAGAGAGGAAGAGAACTATTTTCAGCCTCCAGACAGACCTACAAACACCAGAAATATGCAGTTTTTTTTAATTGCCCTTACAAATTACTTGAGTTTGTACTGAGCTAAAATCCCAGCTATGTTCACAGGCAGCTATTAATAGCACTGGTAGAAATAAGTGCAAGTATGTCTAAAAGGAAAAATCCACCCTAAAAACACTTGTGATGATGTACATTGACTTCTGTGCTGTTTGTTGATGTATCTTTTTTCTTCTAGTGGAAACTTGGACAAAAGTAGATTTTGCAACGCCAGATATTTCTAGAAGGCTACAAGTGTTAGCTGTAGAACAACGTAGAACAAGTTTTGGTTTTAGTCCCAAAAAAGGACAGGGGCGTTTTTCTAGAACTGCCACTTTGCACCAACATTTAACAATCTTGCAACAATAAATTCACTGTAGAAGAACTTTTGTCTCACAAACAATGCAGCCGGGGAGCAGAAAGAAATATCGATTCATTGTCATGTCAGTTTATAAATGTACACTTTCAGCAGTTAGAAGTAATGCAAGTTGTCTTTGCATTTCTATAGCTTTTTTATGATTGTAAAAATTAGGATCAATATTAGGCTCCCTACTATTTACTCTATCCATAAATAATACTTTCCAATAATTTTCCAACTGAACATTGCAATGTCAATTTTTATGCTGACGATACCTTCTTATATGCCAATGGCTCTACTGCAAACCAGGCCTTCTCCATGTTATAGTCTGCTTTTGACAACCTCCAGACTTCTTTTATAAAAGACAAAATGTTTGCATTTCACAAGAGCACAGAGCTTTGACATTCCTACTCCATAATCAAAATCTTATAGATACAGTACAGGATTGTAAGGACTCACGAATTTGGTTAGATAGCTGTTTTTTCTACTAAACTCATGTTGTCAAAACACTAAAACGTTCAAATTGAATTCTTATACAGGAACAGAGCTTGAGCAAAAATAATCAAGTCTCCAGATGGTTGATATAGGTGTCCCACAAGGATCTATATTAGGCCCCTTGCTATTTACTCTATCCATAAATAATACTTATTTTCCAACTCAACATTTCAATGTCCATTTTTATGCTGACGATACCTTCTTATATGCCAACAGCTCTACTGCAAACCAGGCCTTCTCCATGTTATAGTCTGCTTTTGACAACCTCCAGACCTCTTTTATTAATTCAAAGCTTGTTTTAAACCCCACTGAGTTTACTTGTGTTGTGTCACATATGTAACTCCCACGTAGCCCAGATGTCCAAAACATTTTAGATGCCTATGTTTCATTCATTTGTAACTGTCGACACAGGATATAATACGAAAATATGCAAAGCAACTCTGCATACTGAATCACCTCATATCTTCACATCTGTTTGTGATTTGAGTCTTTTCCTCTGACAAATCAAAACAAAGTGATGGTTTTTTCCATCCAAAGTCATCAGTCTCCCTCCTTGAATAAACCTGAATAACAACTGTATTGTAAACTGTGACATGCAGTTTCTCCCTCGATAACTCCACTTACACCCACCTCGCTGTCATGTCCTGGTTTCTGCAGAGTTGCATCAGATACTGTGTGTAAACTAATAGAAAACAGCTGTAAGTGTAATGTGGTCGGAAAGGTCGGTTAATCCCCTCTGGAGGAAACAAGATCTTTGAGACAACTTTACTTGTATTCTTGAATTTTATAGACGTGTTGTTCTCTTTCACAAAGCCGGACTTGTGTCTTTAAACTGTCACAAATATGAAAGAACTGCTTACTTAGATAGCTCCAATATTGTGAATCTCAGTGAGAGTAATGTTATTACTTGTTCACTTAAGCCAGACATTATTAAAATAATGTGCCTCACACTGTGTGACCTCAGCGTAATACTTTTAAACACTGCAGCTCTGGATGCACTTTATCTTTTTAAGTGATGCTTTTATGTGATGTAAATGTGACTCAATGATTACAGTTAGAGTGGTTTTCCATTGTATTTTTTTTTTGTTTTAGGATAAATTATCTCACATTAAGTGATATTAGAGTTGATGGAAAGTCTTCTATTTCTTCTATTTTAAAGTCATCGGGTATACAGCGTCTTAGTAAACTATGGAGATTAAAAGTAATCAGTCACATACATAAGGACAAGTGACACAATCTGTTAACTTAGGCTCTTATTTCACTGCAACTCTACTACTGCTATTGCTATTACAGTACAACTACTGCTGCTGCTGCTGCTGCTACTACTACTACTTTTACTTCTACCTGTAGTTTGAGCAGGTGGTTGATCTGTGAGTTATACCCTACAACTTTAATAATGAAGGTTTTCCAGTCTTGCGCAGGTTTTGTACCTTTTTTTTGTTACCTTTCCAGAACTGCGGTTCTAAACTGTGGTTGGGTACCTCTGGTTCTAAGCTAATTTAGCTTTAATGACACCAGGTGGAGAGATGTCGTCCTATATGACCAAGGGATTTATTTCTCATCTGTGGAAGTAAACACAACACATGCCCACCGGCAACTGATATATCTTGAACTTCTCTAGACATTTAGTGCTGATGAACAGTAGCATTCATTTAACCACTCTAAACAGAGTGTTGACGACTTTGTACAGGAACTCAAACACACACCATGAGAACCCTAACCTTCTCATAGGAGAGATGCTAGCCTGGCCACAACACAGGTAACGATACAGCCATTGGCCTCCATGCCTTAGCTGCTCATGGTTGGCATGTTCTGATAACCAGCACCACGTGAATGCACATTGCTATCCATGCTACCCTGTGCAGTAGTCAGTCACAGTGTAGCATGTCTCCCCATACCCCCCACGTCGCCACACACTACATAGTCAACAAGGCCACACCTCCTCTGCTATGTGCTAATATGCTGGAAGCAAGGCTCCTAGCAGAATTAGGTTGGGTGGTGTACTTACTCTTTAAAAGGCAGAAACGCTGCAGTCTCAGGTTTTGGCCTGCTATAATAAAACATTAATAAGATAGCGACAGGCGAGCCATGCAGAGCCACACAGCTTGAATATTTAATTATTAGGCCTCTGCATTGAAAAGGACTTGTTATATAAAAACTCACTTAACAGCTTTGAAAGGAAAATGTTGAAATGCTGTTACATTTTGATGATCAGCAGTCAACTGATTGACTTTCAAAGTGCTAATGAAGACTTGTAACTTGTCTTGGACTTGTCCCAAAAGACTCAAAAACTGTTCCTGTCTCTGTTACTACAACTACCACCATGCCGTGGTTAGTACTACTGCTGCTAAGAGAAGCAACGACATATTGACTGTGTTGATGCTCCTGATCTTAGCAGTGCTGTAAGGGCGCCGAAGCAGATGATGCAGGATCCCGTCATGTTGGACTCCGGCCAGCAGCTGTCCTCTTCCTCTTCTTCACTGTCAACAATTACAGACGTAAAGAAAGAAAACAAACAGGATCTGGCCCTCTGTCCTCTGTAAGGAACAGAGAGCGGCCATCTGTCTGCAGGAAAAACAGCATGTTGGGACCCCATGTGGCGTCCTGGCATGGAGCACGGCCGCGCTGTCTGATGACAGCCTCTAATCGACAATAAGACAAAAAATGCTTATTTTTCCATTAGATGGTAATGCTGTGGGGCTGGAATAAAAGAGTTTAATTGGTTTTGTTGAGGTTGGCAGTGAGAGGAAACACTTAAATCCAAGCTGCAAGAACACATAAAAGATTAAACTATCCCTCCTCCAACCCCTCCTTCCATCCCTCTATTCTTGTATCTGTGTCTGCAGACGTGATATCCCAGCAGGCCGAGGTTTGTCTGACTCATTCTTTGTGTTCCAGTTAAAAACATCTCGACACACATTCTCCTTTTCTGGTCACCGACTCTCTCTGCTCTAATCTACTGTACTCTGCCCTGCCGGGGGAATAACCAGGGTTTTCCTTCCCTCGGCAGAGATGAATTATTACCTCAACTCTCTGTTCTCTGCTAACGGCACAACTGATGCTAAAGCAAAGGATGCCTCCTTGTCAGAGATGCTAATGGTTGATTTCATCTGTTATAAAGTGGGAGTGGCACGGTTTTCTTTCCTTGTAGTGAATGTTTATTTTCTTTTACTGAAACTGAGATGATGCTGTGAAATATCTCCGTAACATGATCTGTATTGGCACATTCGGTCTGCATATGGCAGCTCAGAGGTGTGAATGGATGTGGCTGGGAATGTGGAACAGCATGTTGATGAAATTGAGCATGTTGATCCTCCTGGATAAGACAAGGCTGAAAACACTGCAGCGGTGACAAACACAGTCTGGTCGAAGGATTCTTAGCTACAGGAGGTTTCAGGTCCGGTGTGCTCACACAGCAACCTGGAAGTGGTGGAAGAAGTATTTAGATCAATGTAGAAATACTCAGTTACAAGTAAGACTTCTTAAAAGCAAGTATAATGTTTACCATGTTCCCCGTCTCAGTTTAGCATGTTAGCATGGTAACATTTGCTAATTATCACTAAACACAAAGTGCCTTTGAGGCTGGTGGGAGTGTCAGTTTTGTTTGTGGTTTTATTGCTTGTTTTGTTCGACGAGCAGTCCAAAACCCAAAGAAATTCAACTCACAATGATGTAAAACAGAGAAAATGCTCACATTTGAGAAGCTGGAGCCAGAGAATGTTTGACTTTTTATTTTTGCCATGTTAGCGCCATGGCTCTTGGCAAGGTCGGTCAGTCAGTCCACCACCAAATATCTCAACAACTGTTGGATGGGTTGGCATGAAATTTGGTGAAAACTTTGGTGATCCCTTAGCTCTTCCTTTCGCGCCACCATCAGGTCAAAATTTTAACTTGCTTTTACTTTGGTTTGTGACAAAATACCTGCAAAACATCCCCATCGGCCTCAGCTGCACTTTGTGTTTAGTGCTAATTAGCTAATTAGGATTGTTAGCATTTAGTATGTTATTGTGAAAATGTGTGTATGCCTGGTTAAAGTCTTACTCTCTCAGTGCAAGTTTATATTTCAAGATGAAACAGGTTAATACAGGCTTCCAGTAAGCCTTTTATTGTGGATGAATAAGCAGAACAAAGGCTGATTTAAGACAGATATTGTAATCTTTGAGCGTTTCCTCCCACTCAGCAGGCCGCTCTGTCGCTAAACGATCCACCCACATTTACTCTGGGAGTCAGTGAAGCTTATTTCCAGATTTCCTTTAGGAGTGTGCCAGTGCTGTTGCTTTACTCCTGAAGGGCACAATAATGCTTCCTGGCTGCTCGACAAAAGGAAAGTCAGAATGAGCCCAGCAGTGTCATCCCTGACTTTATTCAGGACAACTTCAGTTTTGTACACATTACCATTTTTCTCTCCTAAATCTTTCGGTTGCTGAACACTAAACCTGCAGTTTGATTGATGCTTCACGGTTCAGTTTTCTTGTATGTTTAGTTTGTGCAGCTCTATAACCCTCAGAGAAGCTGTTTTCTGTCCTCTCATTACTGGTGTAAAGTTATTCATTAACTGCACTGAAATTACTGTTGGGTTGTTGTGTCCACTCGTCCCCTCGTCTAGGACTGTAATATAGAGGCAACCCAAACATTAAATTAATTTAGGGTTATTTTCGTTATTATTAGTTATTTAGGGTTATTCATAACATTTGCTTTGAGAGGAATGTTGAAAATATGAATTCAGTCAGAGACGGCAGTCTTATCAGGTGAAAAAAAAAACATGACTTTCTCTAATGGAAAGCGGGTGATTTTGAATTAAAGTCGTTGCAACTCATGCTAAATCTCAGATGGTGAAGATTTTCCTGGTTTGCCAAATTATTTTTAGATGAAAAAAGGTGCCTGGATTATGTTTACTAGTAATGTTTTTTCCAGTTCAGTTTAAACACTTTGGACAAGGTACCGTAAAGATCATGGTTTTAGTTAAACATTGAAAAAGCACATTGAAGCCTTGTGCTTCATGTCACTTAAGTATTCACCCAAGACCACGATGTTTTTCTGACAGAAGCCAAGTGCTTTAGTTACCATGGGCGGATATTGTGGAAAACAAATAGATTTTTTTTTTTGTCAGTGAACATTTTGAAGATACTTTCTGTATGAACACTTTGCGGGTACATTACTCATTAAAACTTAATCTGGTAGGCTTTGCATTTCTTTCAAAATGTATTTGCTGTTTATTACTATTAAATTTTTAGTATATAAATGTAACGTGCTTAGGAGGCAGGGGTGGACCTGATGTGTTGTATCACAATCCTGAGTCAGGGTTCTAACAGACTTTAACACACTGAGAGGTCCTGAGAGCGTTAGCCTGAGAAAATACTTCCACAGGAGCTGGCTGACATGTGCTAACGTTAGCTGGCCGGTAGAGCATCATGCAGTCACAGAAACCAAACATAAAAACATGCCAGCCATATATGCCATTCATCAAAGAGCTCTCAACTCCTGCCTCCTGAAATGTGATTGGTCCGTTCGTTAGAGATGACATTGGCAAGCTTTTCAGAGTGATGATGCTGTTATTTACTTGAGTAGCTCTGAGGCAGCCGAAAGAAAGAAAAGAAAGAAAGACTGCAGCATCCTTCTGGCCCGCAGGCTTTAGGCGCTCTAAATTAATTGATGAGTTTTTAAAAAAAAACTGCTGCTTCACTGTAAAAGATGCCAACTGGACTTGCACTTAATGCTGACTCCGCCATATTGAGTCTCTGTTTGGCCTCTAGAACAATTGTTTACTGTTAATGAGAGGTAGAACCAGCCGTCACTGCTTCATTAGATACTTAATTTCAGAATTACAAAGTCTCTGTCATGGGCTTCAGTTATCCCGGTGGTTTGGATGGGGGAGTTGGAATTAAAACTCACGTCCATTCAATGTTTAATTAATTAAATTCTTTGTCTTTTGGTTGGAATTTGGTCGAATTGAAGCTTGTTGCTTTCATGATAGGAAAGAAGTGTTGTCTTGTAATTAGCAGTAGTTATATAATTGACTATGATAATTGATTATGTTGTTGTTATGAGAAAACTCTGAATTTGATGGTATTTATTACATTTAACAGTGCATCATAGCTGTTAGCATTTAGCTAAAACTCCGGGTTCGTACAAAGTCCTGAAAGTTTGGAAAATGCTTAATTTTAACCGTAATATAGGAAAGCTCTTTTCTTGTGTTCACTTGTCATTCATAGCTGGATAAATCCTCTGTCTATCCCTTATTCTGGAAATCAGGAAGCATTAAATAATAATGATCAATACCTATGATCAAAGTTAATGTGAACAGCTGGTGAAATAAACAAAGTGACAATATATATTGATTGATATATTGTGCGTGTAAAGGAATTCTGTAAACTTTATTTTTCGCAACTGCATTTATAGTAACAATTTAGATGTGATGATAAAGGCTTCAAGAGTCTGGAAAATCTTGGTTTAGGTACCTTGAAAGTGTTTGAATTTTACTCTTAAAAAGCTGTACGAACCCCGACTATAGGGGAAGTGCTTCATTGTCTTGTTTTGCTTATTTCAAGCTGCTTAAGATAAGAGTGAAAGAGACATTTCTTGAGTAAATATATAAATAAAGGTTGGGCACTTGCTTACTGAAAGTCAGCCGTGTAACATGTACATTTCATGATAAGCATATGTTTGGTGCAGTGCTGCGTCAAAGTTCATGTTTTGGTTTCATTAATTTGCTGATCTTCTGTCTCTCTCTCTTCCATGTTTGCTCTCGTCCTGTGGTGCTGTCTGATCCAATCAGGTAAGACATTTATTTTATTAATTTGTACAAAACCACACAGAAACCTCCACACTGAGAGTGCAGATGTGAGATGTTGACTTTCCTGTGCGTGTTTGGGTGGAGCGGAGACGAACCATATCGCTCTCACAGCTGAAGATTACATCTGAGGGTCTTTGAAGTTCGCTGGATTCCAGTGAAAGCTGAGGGTGTGGAGTTATTTGGAGTTGTTTGGACAGACCCGTTTCAGTGGGTCTTAATCAGGTTTTGCTCGAGCTGCTGCTGCATGATAGAGAAATATTATGCAACTGAAAGATAGAAACACACAATTTAGGATTTCACCCTGAGCTTATCAATGAAATATGATAGGAGTAAATAATAATAATAAGAAGAAGAAGGAGAAAGTGTGCAGTACATCCACATTTGAAGCTACTAGGAGACTTTCAGAGGCCTGGGGCTGCAACGGTTAAGCTTCATGTTCTTCTGCTGCTCAGATCTCGTTCTCAGGTTATAACTACAGGTTGTGAACATTAATTAGGCTGTCACTCCAACTTGTTGTGTTTCTGCTTTCTCTGCAAACAAATGCGAGAGTACAGATCTCAAGTTATTTATAACTTAAAAAGCATAATAGTGATAAGTGATTTGACAGGAGGAGCCACGCTGTAGGCTCCGTGCACCTACAAGTTTCTGATGTTATACTGACAGGGGTTTCTATTATTTTGTCCAACCTATCTGTATCAATGAGGGTAGGCTAAATGTTAGAAACGCCTCTCAGTATAACACAGTACAGTTTAACAGCACCATAAACTAACCATCCTCTACAAAATGATCATACAGTTGAATCATGAGTCTCTAAAACAGTTTCAACAAAAACTAAACATTATAACTTTCATGAAGGAGGATTTACTGCAGGACTGCTGTATTAGACTGCATTAGTTTTAGAAAGGTGTACCTAATAAACTGGCAGCTGAGTGTATAATTAAAGCAAGATACGGCCCGATCATGTATGATCCAACGCCTGACTGTAAATCAAAAACTACTCTGTAGGCGTCTACAGCGGGACTATAAATCCAGTTTAACTGTTCTGGTTACATCATTTTCTATTTGAGCACAACAATCAAAATACTGACACTACATATACAGTATGTTTACTGCTAATAGAATGCTGCAGGAATGAGTCCTAAAGAAGAAGTAGTCCCAGAAATGAGTTAGCATGTTTGCTCTTCCGGTTCCCTCGTCTGGAAGTCAGTGGGTTTCTTGAATGGGTTTTTGGTTCGATGCCTGAAATAAGGTCTGTGGTTAACACAAGCTTAAGAGATATTCACGTTTTGTTCTGCGACATAAAATACATCAGTAAATACCCCACTTGTGAATTTTGAAGCTTTTACGTGTCTTAAAAAAGGCTGTTGCTAACAAGTGGCTAAATGAGACTACAGAGGTCGTTCAACGCCGAACACAGAAACTCATCTATTCACTCGTCCGCCTTTACAGCCTCGTTGGGTTTTTACTCGCGCTCTTGCAAACTATTCTAACTCAAACTTTCCCAAAGGCTTTTGTAGAAGAGGTAAGCACACAAAATCAAATTACAAGTTGGAAGCTTAGTGGTGGTGACGCTGAAGTCACGCGACCGTGGTGTAGTTCGTTATAGCCGTTTATAACGTTAGCTTTTTACTTCTGGTGATTGCATCCAATGGAAAAATCCCATTGGCTTTTTGTGGAGGGAACCATGGCGATGCTAACTTCCTGATTGGCCTACAGAAATACCTCATCACCCCTGCAGCACTCTATAATATCTGAAGGAAATATTTTGTCACAAAGTTTTGAGCGATGGTTGAGCCTTTGACCTTTTTAGTTTAAAGTTTCTATCTCCTCCATTTTCCATCAGATCGTTCCTTTCATGCCTTTAGCTTTAGCTTTAGCTCACCACAGAGGCTGTAGAAGTTTTAGAAATCTCTTTGCTCCTGTTCTTCCTGTGGTCACAGTGTTACTGCTGCTTTCTGCTCTGTGATACTGCAGTATTTTTAAGGGTCCGTCTCTCACGCCGCGCTGGTTATTAAACTGCAGCTCTGTTCACCAGTATCGACCAGAAAACACACTTCCAGCAGTTCTCAGATTCGGTGGCTTTAGAAGCAGCAGGAGGGTCTATTATCTCTGCGAGGAGCCGGTACTTAAAGGTCCAGTCTGCAGCCCTGCTGGGAACACTGGGAGACACATTTTATAAAATGGATCAGGCGGAGACAACGAGAGGCTGAAGGTCGCAGCAAAGTACAGCTGGAACTGAAGAAACCCAAAAAACTGTTCATGGAGGGTGAAATGTAGGAGGCAACCAAACTCAATGTCAAAGCAAATACATTTTAGAAATTATTTTCATCATCACTTCATCTGGCAAATCGTTCAGTCTATAAAATGTCCATCACAATTCTCCAGGACTCAAGATGACATCTTTAAATATCTTGTTTTGTCCAAAATACAAAGATATTCACTTTACAATGATATAAACCAGAGAAAAAGCAGCAAATCCTCACATTAGGAAAAACTGGAATAATTGAATGGTGTTTTCACTTGATAAATGCCTTAAAACAGTTAATTGATGGAGAGGAATATTTAAAGTTTTCAAGTATAGCTCCCTTAAAATAATAAAATCCTCATCATAATCGTCATGACTTTCATGGCAGCAATAATTTGATATGTTTAAGTTACCTGAAACACAATCAGTCAATCAATTAAGCATTTATAGATCATCTTTCTTACAGGTTAGCACACAAAGTGATTCGTAACAACAATAAACAACATAATAAAAAAGAAGAACAGTGAAACAATGCAGTAAAATGCATATAAAGGTTTAAGTTATAATTCAATAGAAAATAATAAAGTAATTCACAGGCAGGTTTATCTGTATAGCACCTGTCAACAAAAAGGCCATTCAAAGCGCTTTATATAAGACATGAAAGGCATTAAGACAAGATATTAAAAGAAACACAAGTAATATACAAGTCACATAAACTGGCGTTAAAAGGAGTAAAATAAAATTTAAGAAAAGATAAAAGACCAAAATCCAACCTAAGGATGCTAAGAAGAAAACAATTAACTAGAAGACTACAGAATTGAGGTCATATTGATGATTTATGAGTAAAACGGTTAATTTCTCATCATTTGTCAGTATTTTTCCAAATGTTTCTCATGTATGAATTTAAATGTATTTTACAGCTCAGCCTTCGTCCAGCAGGCTTTTTAATGAAATGACGGCTTCCATTTCATAGAAAGGAGGGGACACAGATGTCGTCTGTTGTTCTCCACCGAGCAGCAGCAGCAGGACCAGCCGTTTAAGTCGAGCAATAAACAAAGTTAACTGAGTTAAAAGGCAGGCATATATTGACAGCACCAATCAATAACCTGCACTCAGCCGTAGAGGGAGGGAGAGAGGGAGCTATCGTAGACATGAGGAGAGAAAATGTCATTCCTGCTTTAATATGTGTGGATTTCAACTGAAAACATCATCCAAAACATTGTAAACTGCAGTTTACATAAAGTCAGGGACACATTAAATGATTTAAAGCCTGATTATAATCTTATTTTTTTATCACAATTAAGTTTGAGCTGCTTAAAGGAGAAGTCCGGTGATATTCTATATTTCTCTTATTGTCAATAAATTCCATGAAAAGACCAAAACCAACAGTGAATGTATCCTGCTAACTTCTTCCTCTGTGCCATAGAGCTCCATTGTCATCCAAAAACTATTAAAAACACATCAGTGAGCCACACTGTTGCACTGGGTTCCTTCATTATCTTCATAAATACTCACTTGAGCACCAAGTGTGGATTAATCCGCTGCTGAAAATAGTGCCCGACAAATGCACAAGCTCATTCTGTTTGAGTAATGTTTGTTAAAAATTACAGTGAGCAGCTGTTTTAGGAAATTACTGAGCCTTTTCTTTTTAAATGAAACTTTATATTTGTGACCAGTTTTTAAAGATTTACGTCTTCAGTAGGAACCAGTGGCAGACAGACAAACGCATTGTTGGTTTGGTTCGTATCATGGGATTTGTTAACTTTATGGAAGTGCAGTACCAAATCACTGAAGTACCATTTTAAATCTCATATTGAAACTAAGGGGGCCTTGATCAGCCATTATAGATATAGTAAATAGGTTTGCAACATGTAGATGGCAGGAGATTTGTGTGATTTGAATAAGTGTATGTGGATTACAAACCCTTTGATTGGTTCCAATGAGAGAGGTTCCCATGGTGTGTCTTTTTCTATCATATGTTTGTGCTGAAATGATGTGAGATCAGTGGTTGGGATTAGAGAGGAAGAGGTAGTGATATGTTAAGGAAAGAAAAGAATAGGAAGAGTAAGTGAAACGAGCAGGTATGAGGAGGAAAAAAGCAGCAGGGAAGGAAATGGAGAAGGTTAAGCAACAAAATGGAAGAAAGGATAAAGACAGGTACAGTGATGAAAGAGGGAGAACAGGAGTGATGGAGGAGTGCAGCATGTGGATATAAAAGCTCTCCACCTGTACAAAAGCTTTTAACTCCAGCTGAAAGTGTTGGCCACAGGGGGTCTGCCTGTCTCCGTGTCTGGTCCTGTCCACTGTGCTGCTGAGCAGAGGAAATGGACTCCCAACACCAGTGGCAGGTTTCAGGCAACATAACAAAAAAACACTGGCAGCCTCTTTTCATTCATCCCTCAGCCTGCGTCATAGAAACTGGACTGCAGCTGAGTCTGACAGAGAGACAAAGGGTTCACATGGAGCCACAAAGTTCAGGCCAAATGTTTTACACCTCTGTTGGTTAACTCCGCTAGTCCAACCGGAAACAGAACTGTTGGGTGAACTGAAGATGGAATATCCATCCAGTCGACTTCAGTTTCAGTCGTGGTTGGTAGAATCACTTAACTTAATGCTACGTTCATGTGCCCCATGTCCTGGGTTGGGAAGTCGTTCTTCCGACTTCGGCCTGTTCAGCAGCTTTTAAATCATAACGTGGAAAAAACATGGATGCTACAAAGAAGATCTGTTGTATTTTATTGCACACAGCATTCAACAACATGTTGATAGCCGTTTCTGGGTGAGAGTCCCAGACTTGTTGCTGCACCAGTACATTCCCTGAAACCACTAAAATATTGCTTTACCTGACTTGTTATAAGGGGTGATGCTAATAAATAACTTTTCTAACTGATCTAGGTCACTCTACAAGGACAGCAACTAACGGTTACAACCTAATACCATATTACAAATTACATGTGAGCAAAAAATGTAATACGTGAATTAATAAAAAGTGTACTTACGTCCGCCATGTTTCTGCGTATATGACATCATGTTTCGGCAAGTCAGGCAAGTCGTGTACCAACATTTTCACAGACTTTCCGAGTTGTTCCGACTTGAGGGGGTGTTCTCGTAAATTTTCCCAGTCCAGAACTCAATTTTCCAATTATTCCGACACCCCATGAATGCAGGGTTAACATCAACCGATTGTAGAAATATGTTGATTCAAGAGTTAGAGTTAGTATAAAGTCATCTTACAAGAACCTCTACAGCTACGTCCATCTCATCCACGCTTGGCACCAGTTTTGTTGCCATTTTTCTGCCGCCATTTTTTCAGGCCCTGACATAATTTCCGCAGTCTTAACCCCTGTATACAAAGCTCTCACTGGCTCTGTTGTTTCTTCACCATTGGGTACTACACCAGAAGTATTTGAATCAGTGAAAAATATCTGAGATGCAGAGGTCTGGAACTGGGCTAGCTCAGCCGTGCTTGGAGCTTAATGCTAACATGCACAGTGGATTGAAAAAAGTTCTCTGATATGATGAGGCAACCAAAGGTCAGCGACGCATAAGCAGCTGGATCTGGCAAACAAGTCCAAAGGGGCAGAAATAGGCAGGCAAAGGTCAAAGACACAGCAGGCAGAAACAGGCAAAAGTCTGGAACGCTATGGCTGCAATGGCCTGGTAGACGATGTGGCAGGAAGCAGGTAGAAAAGCGAGGGTACATATACTATGAGGGAAACTGGGAGAAGAGGAGCAGGTTCGCGGGTGGGTGATATTGGTGGGAACACACTGAGGGCAATTGCTGGTAATGGAAGCATCTGGAATGACAGGTGGGTTAGTGACTAGAAGGCAAAATGGACAGAAATGTACCAGAGAGTCCAACAGCAGACTGATGCCATGACACACTTTAGTCAGACAAGTGCAGATTTTGACCTGCTGGTGGCGCCAGAGGAAAATCAGGATCACTTAGGAGTCATTAGGATTCATCCTCTGGAGAACTTAAATGTCTGTACAAAACTTTAATCAAGATATTTCACACAACATTTATTTTCTAGTCTCTTTTAAGATTTTAAGACTGAAACTTTTGGAGCATGTTTACTTGCTCCTGTCCTCTCTGTTTTCTGGTCTGCAGAAATAAGCAGATATTCTGAATTTTGCACACTGGGACATGTGTGCATTGGAGAAGAGTGACAGCACAGGAGCTAACGAAACCAGCTACTTAAATGTTAAATTAGAATAATTTGTGTTTAAACCCATATTGTGAATACATTTTAATGACGATACACATCAAAAGACTTTGGATGAAGCAAATTCACTCCAAGGGGAAACATGGATGAGCAGGAGAGGGTAGCAAATGTGTGTCATCAAGTTGTTCCAGTAAATATTCTCATGCAGAATAAGCTGCCGCCATGTTTTACTGAAAAACAGCAGGTGGTCCAGTATCTGCCTGTAAACCTTCTTCCTGTCTGTTTACGCTGGAGGTTTCTCACTTCCTTTCCTGTCTCCTCTCTCTCCTCTGTCTCACTGCTCATGTGGAAGTTTGCTATCAGCAATAAGTTTCCAATGTGAAGCTCTAACCGTGGCTTTCTGCTTCTGTGTCTGAAAAAAGAAAAAAAATATATATATGATACAGTAGGAATGATTATTCTGATGCTTACATAACACAGAATGTGTCTTTTGAGAAACACCATTTTTAGCTCCCACTGACTCCATCCCCGTGTTCCCTCCTCTCTTCCCTTCTCGTGAGCGATGACTTTCGTGTCAGGCTAAATATTGAAACAGGCTCTCCATCCCCCATCATCACTGGGCTGCCAGGACAGTGTCAGCAGCAGAATGAAGCATCTATTTCAAGCTAGGATCGTCCTGAACGAGAGGATGATCCTGCTCTGCTCTTTTTTTTAGTGAATACAGTTTTTTTGGCCATGCTAGCAGCACCCTGCTTCACACACCAAGCAACCATGCTGGACTGGCAAGGCAAAGCTTCAATCAACATGCATGTTTGTGGTTACATGCTACAGTAATCCCCCAATAGCAACAAGTCCTCCAACCCAATACGACCACATCGTTTGTTCCTAACCTCTAATATGACCCACAGGAGCGTTTCCTAAAATTGCGCCCCTAATGGCAGGAGATATGACTCCAAAAATGAGAGAATAGGTAATTTGCCAATGACTCCCAAAACTACATAAATAGGCGCACCGGACCTTCGTTAGGTTTAGGCACCAAAACTGCTTGGTTAGGTTTAGGAAAAGATCATGGTTTGGGTTAAAATAAGTACCTTAGTAAGTTAAGTTAAATTAAAATAAGTCAAGCTTGACTTTTGGTTTCACATGGGACACAAACAGCAGTCTCCTGGGTGAAAGTCTTGTGTTGTTTGACACATCCATCCACCCCGACCTCATCCATACACTGACTTTGTCACTCTTTATACTAACTCACCGGACTTCCGCCTTTGTTCCCATCATATTTACTATGGCCACTAGAGGTCGCCTTACATACAAACGTAAATATGGGTCGTAATAAGCTGCTGCACAGACGACCTATACGGATGTATTTTTGGGGGCCGTTGAATAGCTCTGCCTTTAAAATAAAAAGCCTGCATCACAGCTTTAGTTTTCTATAGTGTTTGTGTAATATATGGGGAAGAGGTTTGGACACGTTGTCGACAGCCTCTCTTCATCTCCAGAAGGAACAAAATCGCGAAATACAAATGCAGTTTTCAAGTAACAGTAGCGCTGCTGAAACATTTCTCAGGTGCCATCAGCTGAGCTTATCATATTGGCGTATATATGAGAACCATAAGTAACAAGTAAAGCAGCACAGAAAATCTGAAATATCAAAGATACAGTATGTTTGAGGTCATTTAGAAACACTGTCTCCATTTGTCTTTCAGAGAGCACCTACAAGTTTAGTTTTCAACTTTAAAAAGTCCTGCAAAGTGCTTATCTTGGTCATTGTCTTTAATAACAAAAGTTATCCTTATCAAAACTGTTTGTTATGTATTAATGTAAAAAAAAAACAACAACAAAAGAAAAGAAACAGAATATCTGCAAATATATCATTATTGGATATTTCAAAAACTCTTGAATATCAATATATCGTATTGGCTCTAACTTTAAGTTCTGGCTACTGGGTCATTTTTGACAGCTGGCGTACTTTGAGCAAACAAATGAAGGAATGGAAATAGATTTGGATTTATAAAACCTATATGATCCATCCTGATCCCGATCCCACAAATTGACTCACGACATCCCAAGTTACAATCAAATTACAGTGAAATTAGAACAGATATATTTCCATAAGCAAGAAGAAAAAAGGTTGAATAAGGTGGATTTGGCTTTATATTCCACAGATTGACTCCGAACATCCCTAGCTAAAATGAAATTACAAATCATCCTGTTGCTGTATTTCCACAGAAATATTTACTTGAACAAGAAGAAAAACTAACTAAAATAAGGTGTCTCGCTAAAGTGTTCTACCATAAGTAATCAGAAATGGGGCTGATGACATCCACAGCACACCAAATCCAGAGCTACACCAATGGCACCATTTTTGGTTTACTAGTGAGTCGTCTGCCGAAGCCACAGCTTGATCAGCACATAATTAATCCTCCTGCAGTTATTTCGCAGTAGAAGGTGGGTCATTCACAGCACCGGTCATGATTCAGAATTTCCAGGAAACCAGTTACTGAACCACAGATGGTTCCTCTGGGAGCGACACAGCACTGGGAAAATATCTAGTAGCACCAGTCACTAATCCAGGTCTGACACTTTTTTTAAGGCATTTTAACACCCTTTGTTATGGAGTAACGTCTTCTCCTGAGCTGTGTAAATATAAAATCTACCCAACATTAACTGAATGACCTTAAATACAAAATGTGCTTTATGTAAAATATTAATGAGACAAACACACAGAGACTCACACCTTAAGGCAGAGTGGCTGAACCCCCAGCTGAGATCAGTAATTGGAGAGTGGGTGAAGCAGGTGGCACTGCCCGTCTCTTTGACAGTGTGTGTGTGTGTGTGTGTGTGTGTGTGTGTGTGACAGCCTCTTCGGTGGGCAGAATGTCAGAGTGCCTTCGTTCTCCGGCCGTTAATTACAGCTCTTCACCGTCTGTGTCACTTCGGGACAACAATCCAGCGAGATGACAGGCTACCACAGCTCGCTCTGACTCTTCCTGCTGTCTGAGGGGGAGAAAGAGATCGGATTTAATTTTTGATAGCCATCACTGTCTTGTTGTAATCTTACACGGCTTGCAGACTTGCTAACACATCTGCGAGAAATAGTAGACTGAAGAGAAACACGTTTTAAAGCCAGGATTGGGGTCACTTGCAGCCATTTTGTCAGTTACCGGATGAACAATGGGACCTAAATAGAAGTGTGGAAAAAAGATTATCGATTCTTAGATGCATCGTGATTCTCTTTTGAACGATTATAGATCTATGCAGAAAACTCAATAATCGGAAATTTAAAACTAGATCGTAGTGCAAATTTTAGCCGGATTTCAAGAAAATCTGCAAACGATCCACTGCGGTTTATTGCAATTATAACAGCTGGTGGTGCTAATTTTCCAGTCAGGTGCCATTAAACCACCGCAGAAGAAGAGGGTGCAACAAGATGACGTCATTAAATGAGTGCCAGTCAAAGCTCAAACTGTGAAAAAACAATGTAGGAAATACGATGGAAAGCTCACTGTTAATGTTTCACTCAACTGGGAACTGTGTCGAGTTTCAAAACACTGACCTGCGAGGAAATTAGGGGATTAAGGGGAACTATTAGACCCTGTAACAGTCAGGGTGTGTGTCTGTATGTTCGAGTGGAATGAAGATACTATTAAATCGCCAGACTGACCTACACTAACACCACCACATTTGTTCAGATGGATCCAGATGTATGAATACATTTGTTTACAATCATGAGAGAACGAGAGCATCAAGAATGAAAGAAAGAGGTGTTACAACACAAGGGAGAATGTCAACCATGTAAAACAAAACAAAAAAAAGTCCCTTATTCATTCCACCTCTTCCTTTTTCCATATGTAGCTACCTCCCACACACACTCTCACACACACACAAACACACACTCATCATCCATGCGCTCATGCAGAGCAGCTGTATTCATCCTCCAGACACACATGTGTAGGTCCACTTTGAACAGAAGCTGCTACTCATCTCTGAGCCACACTGTTTTATTACAGTCCAGCTGCTCGCGGTTTATATTTAGAAAAACACTGATTGATCTGCAGCACTACAGGCTCAGCTTTCAAGTAAAATGATATCAGCAACATGTTAGACAGTGAGTTGACTGGTCTGTCATTGGGGTCTTGGTGGACTGGGAAATGAGGGGAGTTAGTCATTACTGGAAAACGATGCTCACATCTCTCACATCACTGTAATATTCACATATGGTTTCGTCTTTAGTATAAAATCTTAAGAGATTCTTCTCCATGACTGCAGGGACGGTCATGCTTGAAACAGATTTTTTTCAATTTAATCAACTTAGTCATGATTAAATTGAATGATTTGACCTTTAGTCAACAAAACATGTCTGTAGTGAAGGATATAAAAACTGGCTGGTTCTTTTCAAGCTTTGTTGAACTGTAACAGCCCTTCAGAAACTCTCAAGCAGTCCAGAGGATCAACTTTTAGAGAATAAAGTCTCTCTTCCCTCTCACCCAATGAACAAAATGCCACAAAATCTTATCTTTAGAAAGAGGATTTTTGGTGGATGTCAGTCTTTTGTGTTCAGGGATGAGATCGGACCTACAGTAGATGGTGATAGTGTGTGCACCAAATCCCAATTATATATATGTGTGCGTGTGGGTTGCAATTGTTCCCTGGAACATGACATAATCTCACTGGGTGGTTTTACAGAAGGAGGGCGGAGACAGGATGTCAAACCCTCATTAATGTGGGAAGATCATGTCAGTCTTGTCACAGATCTAACAGCCACAGTTGGATTCATCATGGTGGACCTAATGCAGAAATGTGTTTGTGCTAATAATGTCAAAATACCTAAAAGAAACACAGAGCAGAAAAGACAGACCTGATTGAACTTGTAGTTGTGTGTCTGCAGTCCATTCAGTAACATTTTTATTCAAAGGAAACTGACAAAATGTCTTGTCTCTACACCAAAACACTCTGGAAAGGAATCGACTCAGTTAATCTGAAGAAACCATTAGCGATTTAATTAGCCAGTAGCGTCATTGAGCAAAGAAATTAATGTTAGTGTCAACATGTTTGCTTCAACTTTACACATTAGCTAGAGTGTTAATCCTTTGCGTATGTATGTTCAAATTAGTAATGGTTAACCTAACAGGTACTTTGGTTAGCTATAAAAAGCTAATATCTAAACACAGCACCCATGAAGCTTTGGCAGCACTAAAACTGTGGTTAAAACAATCTTACTCTGATATTCAGACTGAATCGTTATTTTGTTTAATTTCATTATTTATTCTGACAGTGTCCTAACCAATCAGTAGCAAGTAATGTATCCCTCCAGCTAACGTTATTTTGTCAAAGAAGCTACCTTAAAAAGTTGGTAGGACTTTGGCTATATGACTGTTACTTAGTGTACATTAAAGCTGGGATAGGCTAAATCTGTGCAACCTAAGCAAAACCTTCTGCCTCTCTCTCTGCTGCCTCGTATCACTCTGCTAAGCCCCTCCCACCAAACCCACAACTTGAGCTAATGAGCTGAAGCTCCGTGTGGAGGGACGTGTTGCTGCAGGCAAAGGAGGTGTTGGACATTTATCACAAGTTGCAGGATTTTCGGCAGGATTTTCCGCCATTAAATCAGGCTTTCACCATCTGAAGGAACGTGTACGCGCGTCTGCATTTGGAGAACAGCCAATACAAACGCACCGTCTCTCTGAAGTAACCTGTGATTGGCTAAAGTCTCCCGTCACGGGCTAGATTTTCTGAAGCCTGAAAACAGAGCCAAGAGGAGGGGCTGAAGTAGAGGTTTGCTCTCAGACCACTTGAATTACAATATGCTGCACGGTTATTATGGATTTGTTGGCCAATGACGCCATAACAATACTGCCTAACCAACCTTTAATAGGCAAGGTGATGTTAGAGTTTGAGCTCTGTTGGTAGCGATTTGAATCACTCCGCATTTGCATTTTTTTATCAATTCAGAAACTATGACTTTTTTTTTGTGGGTCTAGCAAGGACAACTAGGCTCGTGGGTACTGTAGTATTTAGTGCCTTTCAGCACAACAAACTCGCATGAAAAATGTGATTTCTCAGGAACAAAACTTGAACAGTTACAACCAACTGCTATAATATTAGGACTCCTGCGTTTCTGTGTTGAGGAAAATTTTTAAACAAGACTAAGAGTCTACAGCCACGTTAGTGGCTCTGTGAAGCTGTTAAATGCTAACATCAGCATGCTAACATGCTCACAGTGACTGCTTACATCACCATCTGTGTTGGCATGCTAACATTTGTTTATTAGCACTAAACGCAAAGTACAGCCAAGGTTGATGGGAATGTATAAAAGTTTTGACCTGATGATGGCGCTAGATGAAAAGTCAGAGGATCACCAGTTCTTATAATTTTTTCCTGAGGGGAAAATGAATATATCTGTACCACATTTTATGGTAATCCATCCAGTAGTTGGCAAGATAAATCAATAAAACCCCAAAAAATGTCAGCCTCATGGAGGCGCTTGAGGAAAAGTCAGGGGATCACCAAAGTCAGTAGGATTCATCCTCTGGGAACCATGAACGAATTTCATGATAATCCACCTTATAGTTGTTGAGACATTTCAGCGTGGACCAAACTTTAATACATTTATAAAAATTAATAAAGAAAAGAGAGGAAAACAAAAGAAAAATCAACTTTTTAAATGTAAATGTGCTGTGTGAAATACTGCCTCTGGTTCTGCTTTTCTATAAATAATATTGTCCTCAGTGGAACGTTTGCGTCACGTGGCATAATCGTGTTTTTCAGCAGTTTATCCATTTGACCAAGAAATCCATTTTAGTGGGAAACTCTGGGGAATCAGATGTCCTATATATTATTTTCCAGCCTTTTGCTCCAGTTAAAGCCATGTAACATCTACAGTATGTCAAATATGTTTATTCAAATGTATTTTAATTTGCCCTTCCTGCTGCAGTGTGTGAATATGTCCAGCCACGTCATATGACCTACTTCACATTCACCATCGGTGTTTAGCGTACTCTCTCTGTGTGTGTGTGTGTGTGTGTGTGTGTGTGGTTATGTTTGTGTGTGGTTATGTTTGTGTATTTGTGTGTGATGTGTGGGTCACTTTGGCACGTCGCCGTCCGTCATTCACACCGGAAATTAGATGAAGAGAGAAGGAGAGAGGACGAGGGGAGGCGGGGGTGAGCAAGAGATGGAGATGTAGAGAGGCAGGAAAATGGAGTGTGTGTGTTTTTAAATAGAGAGAGAGAGAGAGAGAATGAATTAGAGGCAGAGAGACATAGAGTCTGTATTAGAGAGAGAGAGAGAGAGGGAGGCAGGATAAAAGGCTTCCCTGGCCGACAGCCCACACCGACCCACCACCAGAGACGTCGATCACAACTCACAAGGGGTGTGTGTGTGTGTGTGTGTGTGTGTGTGTGTGTGTGTGTGTGTGTGTGGAGTCCAGCCTCTACTACACAGACGTCTCTGTTTGAGGCTACTATACAAAGCCAGATGAGCCTGTATATCTAAATGAACAGAGACACGGTTAAAAAACATAGGCTTAAAAATTCTCAAAGTCGAAAAGACTCAAACCAGCAGTGAATGTATCTACTAACAAGTATTGTGTGTGTATAACAGCCTAATATATCTTCTTCCTCTGTGCCATAGAGCTCCATTGTTGTCCAAAAACTATTAAAAAAACACATCCAACGCAAGACAAGTCTACAGGATCACAAGATAATTAACAGGATAAAACTATGTCTGTTCTGTACTGTATTTCTTTTCTTCTTGTGAATTACTGGATAATTTAAACTCTAAAAATGATTTGCGTTAAAATGAACAAGGAAACTGGTTGCATATGCAATCACCGTGCTAGAGCACAACATGAATTAATCCACTCCTGAAAATAGTCCTCAACGGATGCACTCTTTCCTCCTGTTTGTTTGATTAAAAACTACAGTGAGCAGCTGTTTCAGGAAATTACTGAGCCATTTTAGAAAATAAAACCATATATTTGTGAGGTGTTTTTTATAGAAAACAGTAGGTTCAGTAGGAACCAATGGGCTTGGAGCTGAGAAGCACAGACAGGAAGTCAGACAGTAATGAGAGACGGACTAACACTCTTGGTTTTGGACTTTTCATCTGATTTGTTGACGGTAAGAAAAATATAGAATAACTGCAGCCTTATCCTTTTAAAAGATGACAATATAATTTCCAGGTAGACAAGCAAATCAACAACAACTGCTGAGTAAATCATAATGACAAAGAACCTGCAGCATTTTCATTCACAAAGAATGAGGGGATGAGGGTAAAAGCATAAAGAACTTTTTCAGTCCCTGACTCTTGAGATGATGACTCAAAAATTAGCAAGGTTTCTCACAATAATAATTATAAGAACAATGGCAGCAACAACTGTACAATTAATTATAATAAAGATAATATTATGTTTCTTAATTAGTACACAGGGGCAGCAGCTTGAACCACAATCAGCCACCTCGCCCCTCTACGATGTTGTCCTTTGGCGTCTTGTAACTCTTTCCTCCTCTACTGGAAGTGACTGGGGTTTATGTCACCAGAAGCAGCTCAGCAGTGGCAAAAAAAACACAGAAGAAGAACTGTGTAGTTTGAATTGTCAGCAGGACCCAAATCACAAATCACATTTTTTAGCTTCAGATTTATTGACTCAAGACCATCCATGATACGGAGTACTGTACAAACAAAACATATAATACAATACAATGGCATCTGGCAGGAATGAAGTACAGCATACATTACTTAAACAAAGGTTCTTCAAAAAGGCACTATCTGACTGTAATAAGTTAATTTAAACATAGATGGACCATTTAAATAAAGTACTTTTCCCTGTAATTCATTACATTCAAACACAGTATGATACTCCTCTCTCAGACGGTTGTCATTACGAAAGTTGCAGATCCTCTGATTCCTATCTAAGCCTTTATATATCTCACTTAGCTGTATCTTGCCATGCAGCTAATAAACAGGAGAGTTTTGATGGTGAGGGTGATGTGTGACGTCACTGAAACAGAAAGGGTGGGGGGACCAGGAAAACTCAGCAGGAATGTCAGGAATGATATTTGACATTTGGCTGCTGCACTGTGGGTCACGAGCGGTCAGTCTCCTGCATCAACACTGTGGGGATCCTGTGGTGTCAGTGTTGTTTTACTGTGAGTAGAAGCGAAGGCAGGTAATAGAAGAGGTGTTTAGAGAGGAGGTCGTCACCTCCCAAGGGTCCCGAGTGGCTCGCCACCTTGTTGGGGGCGTGGCAGCAAAAGGAAAGAAGGAATGTTATCTCCCCTTATCCTCCATGATGTAAAAAAAAAAAAAAATGCTCAAACACGGTACGTGTTGCATTTTCAATATAAGTTTATAAGTAAGTAAATGTTTACAAAATAAATGATACGATGGTGGAGTCAGCACAGGAGGAAATAGGCCAAACAACTCTCATTTATCAGTTGAGAGAAAATGTCTTTGAATAGAAAATGCTCGTAGGTTTGTTTTCAGAGGCTCGGACTATCTGTGCAGACCATCAGGTCCCAGTGAAACGTCCCCTCACCCGTCCAAACATCTCTCTGTTTTCCCTCCTGTTTACACTCGTCCGCTGCTCGCATGGCAACGGCCCAACATTGTGCTGGCTGCTGTGTTGATCAGTGCTGAGATCTGATTGGTGCAGAGGAGACGGCGGCTCCACAGCCACAGGAAGTCCATTGTAACCCGTCCAGCACACAAAGCAGGGCTGTGAAAGCTGCTGTGGCCTCTAAGGAGAGTCCAGGCAGGAATGACCTGCCAGTGCCACATAAAATCAAAATAAAAAAACAAGCCAGGAATGTATCCGTATGTATTGTGAATATTAGAAAACAGGTGAAATCTGCCTGAAAATATGATTATAAACATATTTTGCAAAAGTACATTTAGTCATTTAGTACTGTTTGGAGAATTGTACACAAAGATATTGTGGCTTGAATACATTTATTTTCAGTATAACACTCATTAACTCACTCAGTACAGTTCAGTTCATCACAGAAGCATGATAGTAGCACACCAAATGGTGTCTTCCAGGATGGGGGTGCTTAATTAAAAAAAGATTCATTTAGAAGAAGAGTCTACAGCCATGCTAGTGGTTCTGTGAGGCTGTAATGCTCACTGTAAACTAAACTGTCAGACGGATATGAGTTTAGGTCCAAAATTAGTTTTTGATCTAGTAAATGTAATATTTGGTCAGAGGGTGGTGTCAGAATAAAGGTCTTTGGCAACCTATGTCAGAAGGGGTTTATCATGTGTGTGGCAGTGTTGCATAGTTAATTTGTGTGAGGATTGTGTAAGCAGAAAGATCAACATATGAAGTAATTGGGGAGATATTATGATATAATATGTGGTGTTAGCTGAGCAAAGAAATATGAGCTAGAGAGTTGTAAGAAATACAATCTTTATCTTTATTTTTTTTAACATTGGATTGGGCATGGATCATTTAAATAATATTTATGGTACTGTTTGTAACTTCTGTAGATTCCATGGTGATCCAGACAATAGTTATCAATATATTTCACTAAAAAACAGAAATGTCAACTTCATGGTGGCACCAGATGAAAAGACAGGGGATCACCAAAGTCAGTAGGCTTCATCGTGTGGGGACCAAGACTCTCTGTACAAGATTTCATGGCAATCCATCCAATAGTTGTTGAAATATTTCAGTCTGGACCAAAGTGGTGGACTGGCAGACTGACAGAAATCCCACAGAGAGAGAAAAGAAGCAACTGTAACAACTTAAAAGCAAAAATACTATTTTATTTCTAAAAAAAAAAAAAAAACAAACTTAACAAAGTTCAACATTATGTTTTTGTCAAAAGCTTGGATGTGTGATAATTTATGGAACAAGGTTTTATAAAATAATCTGTGCTGTTGTGTGCAATGAAATGAGGGTTAGGTTGCTTTCTTTGTGTGAAGAAGTAGTTCTCCACACCTGCGGCTAATCAGCCAATCACCAAGCGGTAGAAGAACAGGTGTTGGTCTACACTAATTAAGCTTTTGACAAAGACATCATGTTAAAATGCTTTAGGCTTGATTTCTTGATTTCTTCTGCTGATGCACAATACACTGCTAATGCACAGTTTGAAATGAATGAAACTCCATCAATAACTTTAGTTTGAGACCATGTCCACCAACATCCTGTCTTCACAATGCAGGCGTCTTTTAAGTGGAAACAAAGCATTGTTATATGTTCTCAGCACAGCATAACCTTTCCAACAGTGTTTCATTAGTTACTCTGCAGCATCAACAGCTACAGCTTAGCCTCAAGCATCTTTTCAGCATTGCTACCTGTATCCAAACTGCTGCACCAATTGCCCATATTGAATTACCTCCAATACTGTATTTAAAGAGACAGGCTCTTACTGCTCAGCCTTGAGTAGAATCTTAAACAGAATTTGAACTCATCTGTCAGGGTATTTTGACTATTTCTGGAATAATGGACCAGTATCCTCACTTCTCCCTGAGGCACTTGTGCATTTTTCAGCGTAGAGGAGAGAATGAGTAGACTGAGGAAGGATGAATACTGAATGCTGAGTGAAACCCTGGAAACAATGCAATGCCTCTGTCACATAGTCAGAGAAACTGTGAGTTTTGTGTGTGTGTGTGTGTGTGTGTGTGTGTGTGTGTTGTGTTGTGTTGTGTTGTGTTGTGCAGTTGTATAAGTCTGTCACTGCTGTCTCTCTTGCTGAGTCAGTGTTCAACCAGAGTCCTGGGAGAGACACACACAGAATCCTAAACCCTCATTCCCGTCCCTAGAGAGCTGATTAGAGCGAGTGTGCAAGGACCTGGGAAGGGATGGTGATATGTGTGTGTGTGTGTGTGTGTGTGTGTGTGTGTGTATGTATGTGATGTGTCCTAAGGGCCCAGGACAAGAAATACAAAAACCCGTTCTGCTGACTAAGTCACTGTGACAGACTTTGGGCCACAGCTGAGGCTGTTGTGACTGTCCTGTCCTTCTGCAGCACTCTGTCTCACTCCACAAAGGCAGTGTTTGATGACTTCTAGGACAAATAAAACGCACTTCTGTCTGGAGTGGCAGAGAAACATTCTAATCAAAAATCTGGACAACAAATATTCTAGACCTCTTTTGGTAGATAAACATTGTTGACCTCTGGTAAACATTTGAGACCTTTTTTCTCTTTGTTACATAAATATTCTTCAATTTGTCACCCAGAGATTTCTAGAATGGTTCTCTACCAGAGGGGTCTAGAATCTTTATCTGTTTTATCTGGAACATTTTAAAACTCTTTGGGAAACAATATAATCTGGTAGCTAAATGTATAGATGTCTCAAACAATCTAGAGCTTTTTTGGCAAATTAACATTTGATTGCTATGGCAGATACACATTCCAGACCTCTGTGCCCGATTTCTCTGGCCAACAAACAGACAAACATTCTCTAGAGACCTTTTTCAGAGGAAAAACATTCTAGGCCTCTCTAGCCAACAAACAATGTAGCTCTCTCTGCCAGACATTACAAACATTTATGGAAAATAAATATTCTAGACCTTAGATGGCGACCATTGAGGGTGAGAAGTGTGCAGCGTTGCACACTCAACTTTCAGACCATTATGAGTACACCATCCGGGTACTCATAGTACACTGCATTTTACCATAATTGTCAGTGTGAATGCACTTATGCACTCAATAGTAAGTGTAAGTACGGAAGTACATGAATTGAGACACAGCAGTTGTATACCTGTCTGGACAACAACCATTCTAGACCTTTTTCGGATGATAAACATTCTAGACCTCTCTGGCCAACAAACAATGTAGCTTTCTCTGTCAAACAATATAAAACTTTCTGAAAATATTCTTGCCTTTTTTTTGGCAAATGAACTGACAAGACTGCTATGGCACATTCTAGAACTCTCTACCTGACGAACATGCCTGGCCTCTTTAGCAGATAAACATCTTTGTCCTGTTTCGAAGATAAACATTCTAGACATCTTTGACCAACAAACACAAACATTTTATACGTCACTGACAGATGCACATTCTAGACCTCTAGATTCTTGATTCTCTGGCACATTCATATTTTAGACTTGTCTAGAATAAATATATTAAACCTATTGGCAGATAAACATTGTATACCTCCCTGGGCAACAAACATTCTAGACCTCTTTGACAGATTACCATTGTAGATCTGTCTGAGTGACAAACAATCAAGTGCTGTTCATCTTTCACATAATACATTCTACCTGAATGTGTATGGCCAACAAACCAGACCACTTTGGAAGATAAATATTCTAGACCCTTGTGTGTGACAAACATTCTAGATCTCTTTGACGAATACATCTTCTACACCAGTCTGACAGATGATTATCTTAAAAAACTCTAGACACTCCTGGTACAGCAGCTGATCTCTGATAAAACAACCCCTCTGAAACCTTCTGGAACTCTGGAATGTAAACACTATTATATATTGTTACTGATTATGTTCTGGGGTTTTCTAGCACTTCTACAAGAATGTGCTATTATATTGTGAAACATACTACAAATCTCTATGAAAGGAAGATTCTAGAACTCTGCCAATTGAATACTCTAAACTTTGCAGAACCCTCAAGCGTTCTACAATTCTCTCGTAGATAAACATTCTTTATTGCTGGCAGCAGATACTGTAGAGAATCAACTGATAAAAACCTTTGTATTTTGGCATAAAGACAGCCTAGAATTTACACAGATAAAGACTAAAGAACTTTCTCCTAGACAATGAAAAACTGTATAATGTTTATTGTGTTCACTCTAAATTGTTTATTGGCAGAAGTTAAGGGTTTCTAAGGAGGCCTAGATTGTGGTTCCTGCCTCTCTTTTGATGCAGTTCTGTAATGTTCTACATTCCTCTTCAGCTAACTTGTCTCTCTACTTGTAGTTAAAGTAGGATCATATCATGGATGCCTAAAATGTTTTCAGCCTGGGGCCCAAATGAGAAATGAAACCTATTGTTTAGGGACCAAAGCTAATTCCCTTTTTTTCAGTGTCACTTTGTTTGTAAAAGTTACATCTAACTTCTCTGTTTTATTTGTGCTGGTTTCATTTCAGTTTAGAGGGGAGGCCTGTAAACATTTTCACTTGAGGTTTAGTCATGAGAAGTATTGCTCCACAACTCAGAAACCAAACTGTTTCTCACCAGTTTCAACTTCTTCTTTGTTTTATTTATCCAAATCTCTTGTCAGTTCATAACCAGAAGACCTCAACCTTTTGTCTTTCTAGTCTTTACGTTTTCATGCTGTTGCCAAGTGGAAAGTCCATCGGTGATGACATGTAACTAATTTTAGGTTCAGATTAGTATTTTCAGAAATGATAATTCTTTTAATGACAAACCTACGCATTTATCTGCCATCTGTCAGGCATTTAGGATAGTGCTGCTATCGTTCAAGTTCTCTCATCTCTTTCAAACAACACAAAACAGTTGCTGATCTGGGCAGTATTCCTTTTGAAAATCAGCTGCAAGCCAGCCTTTTGCCAATCTCAACACTACAAAGAACCCACTGCCAAACATGGAGACAGACAGGCGAGTGGTAAGCCTGCTGGTTTGCTTACCAAATTCTTGAGTATTGATGGAAAATGTTCCCTCTGTAATTCTGCTGCCTCAGCAGCTACTGGTTTGGCAAGATAACTTCATTTTCCATCTGGTGAATCCATTATTAGCCAGCATGTAGGATGGTGGCAGGGATGTGCGATGGGAGACTGGAAGAGTTTACTGACATCTGCAGCAGAGCTGTAGATGTCAGTAAACTCTGGATAAAGGACATGAACTCACTCATGCTCATATTTCATGTTTCTGCTGCACTTTGACTCCCACACTGAGAGACATTGTTTGGAAAAAAGCCTGCTTTGCCCGCCTTCCTGACATCAAACAAGTGACGTTTCATGCTCAGTCTCCAGGCTGCCATACAGACACTGGAGTTGTGTTTTAGAATATAAATATATATTATATATATTCAAAAGAAGAATTGTTTTCAGCATAATGTAAGACACACGAGGACAATAGCTACTTATGCAGATGATACAAATCCTCTTGAATAATATACAGGATATTCATTTCGGATGCTTGTTTCAGCATTTGGGCCACATCTGTTTTCAGAGTAGGATGTAGATTTGTCTAAACCTCTCTCTTTTGAACCACCACCCTCTGTCTCACTGTTGCTGGGTAAAAGCATGTGTGTCAAGCTGCTAACGTTGATTCTGTTTGAGATGTGACCGCTGAATAACCTCTCAGAGATCAGAAATTATCTGTGTCTCCGTGTGTGTGTGGACATGGAAAGAAAGAACAGAGAGAAACCCAACCTGAATCTAGGGGTGGATATAGAACTGGCAGAACTGTGTCTGTTGTACCAAGTATCAAAACCTGTAGAGTATGAAAAGCTAGCATCAGATCTGGTCAGATTCATAATCTCACTTGTTCTTTGATCAGATAGTTCCAGTTTTAGACTATCTTTTATTTGGGTAAACTTCTGGTACAGCTGCTTGTGTTTAGAAAACATCAAACATTTTAAAAGTTTGGCCCCTTTTTTTTTTTTTTGTTAAATGATGAATGACAAATGATATTTCTCAAATTTATCCAAGTAAATAAAATCATTTTGTTATTGAAAACTTTGGAACAATACCCATTCCTACCTGAAACACATTTCAAGAAAGAAAGAAACGCTGCATTCAAAATTGAATGGGTTGTTCTTTATGTTGTTATGTGATGGACTTCAGTAATGATGAAGTTTGAGATTATCTACAGAATATGAACCGTAACCATGAATGTGACTGAAAATTTATTTTTTTAATGGCCCGCTGCATTTACTGTGGTATTTGATGTTATTTTAGCTGGAACTGCAAAGTCGAAGGTGGTTTAGATTATTCTATATTTTTATGGAGGCTGCATGATGAATTTTCTGGATTGTGTCTGTTTTTCTTGTTCTTACCTCCAACTGTAAATAACTGTAATGTCACGTTCATACATTTTCACACCCCCCACCCCTTGCACCACACGCCAGTGCAATGATGATATACTCAAGGGAAGCCATTACTAGAGCCTTCCTCTTCCCCTCATTATAATTTAATGCAGGCCCAGACACATGCAGACTCATGTTCAAGCCATCCTTTTGTCCTTCTTCTTTTCCTTCGTTTCTCCTCTTGACTTGCTGAAGAGAAATACTCCTCTTTCTGTTATTTTGGCAAGTTTTTCCACTCGTTTTTCCCCTTTTCTCTGTCCTTTGTATTTCCAGCGTTTGGGTCATAATGTCAGCTCATATCTTCTATTATTCTGACTATTCAGGGTTATTTTCTAGGGAGGCAGCGTCAGTCTGTCAGTGCAAAACACTCTCAACATCTCTTGAATAGATGCAAATTAGATATTCACACATTCATGCCCCCCTGAGGATGAATCATAATGACTTTGGAGATCTTTCCTCTAGTGCCACATGCAGGTCAAAATTTCCGTTTGGCAGCTAGCATTTTTCAGACTGTCTTTTTGAGGTCATCTCATTGAAGTTGTGTCTTCAGTTTTTCTCCATGCAACAGTTTTGTTTTCTGGTTACAGCCTCGTGGTGGCGCTAGCATGGCTGCAGATTATTCGTCTTGTTTTCCCATCTCTGCCTTTCACACCACTCACACTCGTGTCTTACACATCGGATTGGCGTGCAGATTTCTGCATTCCCAGACCGACAGGAACAGGAGTCACGGCTGTTCCCTAATGCCCTCCTCCACTCCCTCTGAAACATTACCCATAATTCTCCGTCCTCGTGTCTGTCTGCTTCATTTCTTTCGCATTAAGTCACCATGAAGGTTTCTTGCTCAATAACTCACGCGACGTTATCCAACCACAGGAATAACAGTCATTGCCAGCATACTTAATCATCCCCCATAGTTCTCTCTGTTCCATCCCACAATGCTCTCTGTCTGCCTTCTTCTGTCTTCACAGCTCTTTGTCTGTATTTACAGTCTTCACTCTGCGTATCTCTCCAACCGCACATATTTTTATTTTCCCTCTGGCCATTAAAAACCCAGGAGGAATCCATAACTCTCAAACCCAGAGGATAAATATTGGATTTGTGTTGTTGGGGAACAAAGTGTGCTTCACTTTTGAAATTGGACAAATAACAGGGAGAAACACTGTATGCGCTACAGATGAGTCTATTGTCACACTTTGCCCTCACTCATTTTATGCTGCTAGATGCAGTTTACCATAATGTGTTTGGTTTTATCACACAGGATACATTTCATGCTCACTGTCACTAACAACATAAAGGGAAACTTATTGCACCATTTTTATATGTTATAATTTACTTGCAAAACAGAGTTGTGATACTGACGTGTTATGATATGGAAACATTTCAGATTATTGGATGATGAGATGACCAGCAGTGATCTCATAGTGTGCTCCTTTCTTCTCTCTCTTTCGTTCACTCTGTTCATGTCTCTTTGGCTCAGCTAGACCAACGGTTAACTGCTGACTCGAGTTGATCTGCTTTTTCTTTTCTAAATGAGCCCCAGCAGTCGGCGTCTCTCTTGTGTTTTGTCTGCAAAGAGCTCTCTGGCAGGATTCATATAACATCAGCCACGACGAGTGTAGACGTCGTCCATTTTTCACCACCAGGCCGGAGCCTTGGGGGGATTCGAACCTTTAACTCCAGCAGCTTTATTGTCTCGTTCTGTACTTACATTGTGGTACTCTCAATACTTTGGTAAATTAGGCCAGTTTTCATCGGGTTGTCACAGCAACTGGTGCAATTCTTACATGCTTGGAGCTTAAGAATGCAAAACCGATTTAATAAATTCACAAATGACTGAGTCTTTTATAGTGATTTAATGTCATTAAAATGGTTAAAGCCACATCTCTGAGTTGGTCCTGTTCTTAAGCTCTCACTTTAAAAAGGCTGCACGTTTTATTTTCATCATATACCCTATCTATGTTTCATAACATTCAGCAGGTGTGACCTTATCTTCAAACTTCTGGACAGGTTGTCCTCCCCTGCTGCTGATGACATAATGAATCCAAAGGCAACTGCATAAAATGTTGTCCTGACATGTTGGCCTACTTTGTTGACATACAAAACTTTGAAATATCCAAAATAATAACCTTCAAAATTCCAGTCTCCATTTAGAAAAGAACTTTGAAGAACTATGTTAGCTCTGTATCCACAGGCTAACAAGCAATGAGCATGCTGTCGGTCTCTGTACATGAACCAATCTGGGGACTTGTGTCAGAAGCAGCAAGTATGTGCGAGAGCTGCCGAGTCGATTCGGGTTTGTTGTACTGAGCCATCACAGAAAACGTGTCAGTCAGTCGCCACTCGCACTGCTTAAAACAAGCTAACCTTTGTCACACAGTACCGAGTCTGTAAAACTGTTTAAGGCTGTAATGCTTTAGATTGGTAACATAGGGAGAAGCTGGGAGCCTTTGTCATTGTCAGGCTCAGAGTGTAAGGCTGTGGCTATTCCCTAGACACTGCTCTGGTATGTACTGCTTCCAGGAAATAGCCACAGCCACCTACTCTGAGTAGGGCATCGACGAAAGCTCTCGGCTTCTCCCACCTGTTCATCTTTTATATGTTACCAAACTGACTGCCAGCGATCAAAAGACTATATTTTAGACTGTATTCTATTTCAGCAAAGTTCTTGTGTTTAAACAAACGTAATATTTGAGAACTTTTCTACTGAAAAAAAATGGTTTTGTAGAAAAGCATGTTTTTATATCTCAAGGTTTGTTCAATTCTTGAGCTAAAATTTTAAACTATTGCAAGTTTTATGACCCCACACCTAACATACCCTGTTTGATAAGATTTAGTTGCTACTGCGGTCAATATCTCAGTACAACAGTGAGTACTGTGTGGTGTTTTTTGTGAAATATGATACCACCATTTATCCTTACACTCCTGCTGTTTACTGTGTGACGGAGGGTCTGCAGCTCAGTGCATCAGATCTGCAGATCCTTTTGAAGTTGTGAAGTGAGTCCAGCTGGATCATCCCCATGCACACACACACACACACACACACACACACACACACACTCTCCATGCAGTGTGTTTGTGTGTGTGTTTTTTGCCCTTCAGCTCTCCTACACCCTCCTCCTTCCCACCATCCCCTATCTGAACATCGTCGCTCCCCTCAGGTCACAAACTGCTGTTGCCGAGATAACGATGGGGGATGCTGCCCGGTTGCCATGGTGACGCTCCCCGCGGGGTGTGTGCGTGTAGGGTGGTTTATCTTGGCAGCCTCTTTTTATTTTATTTTTTTCAACAGCGCCAAAGTCAGTGCTGTGCACTGCTGATCCTACACGCAAGGAGGTGGCCAAAATAATAGAAACAGCAGAAATGAGACGAATCTGAAGCCGCTTTTGGGATGAAACATTTTCCTTCAGAGCAGCTGAAGACGTCTTTGCAGCTTGCCACACATGTCGACATGGTTCAAGGTCTTGTCTGTCTGTCTTTTCTTTATGCACACACCTGTTCAGATACCGCTCATCAATCCAGACTACTTTTCTTTTTCTGCTCAGAGCTGCCAGCTTTGTGCTCCTCTGACTCCAGTTTGTGCATTTCAGATTTGTAAAGTTTACACTGTCCTGAGTTTGTTGAGACTGTGTCATAGAGGTGTTTATTCACTCCTGGGCTGTCCGGTTCCTGTGAGTGAGATTTAACTCTCTTTAACCTCCTTAGACAAAGACACGCCTGGACATAGTTTTATATTTCTGCCAATTCTGAGCTCAGTCAGTATGAAGTGTTGTACATCATATGATTCAGGGGAACCTGCTTTTTCTTTCTGGTGAAGTGTAAAGTCACCATCATGCATTAGCTTTGTGTGAGCATACCATATTTAACATTTAAAAAATGTGGTTTTGTTTAATAACTCCATAGTCAACCTGGGACTTTTTGTTTTTTCGATGTGAAAAGTTGTATTTAGGTGTTTTGGAACAAATACACCTTTTCCTCAGTGAGTTACAGCCTAATTTTGGTCAATATGACCTCTGAGAGTAAAGATCAAAGTGTTATAGCATCGATGCTACGCTCGGTTCTAAAGCTTAACATGTTGCCGCTGTTCCTCCTCCCTTACTCTGTCTATTAATCTTCTGAAATATGTTGTCAAATTTTTAAAGTCAGCTCTGTTAGTTGCCTCTTGGTCGTGAGGATTTGAGATTTTGAAGTCTTGACAGTGTTAATCAGCTTTCATCTTAAAATAACTCCGGCTCTGTAGCTTCTTCCTGTTGAGACTCCTGTTGTTTTAATGGAGTGGGAGGGATGAAAAGATCCTGTCTGCTTCTTGTGTGTGTGTGTGTGTGTGTGTGTGTGTGTGTGTGCTGCATCACAAAGTGCAACAGTATTAAACATGTTTTTTTTTTTTTTTCATTTGAGAACACATTTAATGACGTGAAATTGTCTCTTTATCTCGATCTGTGAGCGTTGCAGCGATTATATCATTTAGATTTTCCTCTTTTCTCCGTCACTCTCAGGCTGTATGTTAATACTGCTGCACTTTAATTACAACACGATGTAGGTGAAGGTGTAGTTCTGCTATATCAGGGCTCTGCTAACTCTAATAAATGAAAAATAACTATTAACATCATGCTAACATCTCTGTAGCACCAGAAAATGACACAGCTACCGAGAAACCTGTATAAGGATAATAAAACGACCAGTTATATGAAAGCCAGTGTTACTTCACTTAGTACTGTTACCACACACACACACACACACACAGACACACACACACACACACACACACACACACACACACACACAGCCTCCTACAGTAAAGTGCAGATTAGAGAGGAAAGCTGTCGTGCCGCCTCCAGTTGAAAGCACTACAGTGATTCTTCTGTACATCAAAAGGCAGCGTGGGCGCACACACACACACACACACACACACACACACACACACTGACTATAGGCTATATATAGTTCCCATAGGTGTTCAGTTGGTGATGAGTCCCTGTGACCTGTATATGTAGGTGTATGTACTATATGTGTGTATGTTTTAAAGCTGTCACTTCAAATTAAATATTCCATCTATAATGATTTGTTCAAATTCAAATTTCACAGCGTAGAAGTTTCTCGTGCTTCAGCAGGGGGGCGCTCCTGACGCACTGCTGCCCTTCGCTAAACGCGAAATAAAGAAAACTAGCATGTATAGCGCATGCTGAAGAAATAATCAGGATGCCAAACCGTCTGATATAATGCCATAGATAACGGCGAGGCTGTTTGCTGATTACTGTAAAATCAACAAGTCCTCCAAATGAAACAATAAAAAAAAACACGTTGTTTGTCCATGTCCTCCAGGCCGACACATTTTCTGATCTGATGCCCTCCAAAACCTTTACAAACCACTGTTGGAAACTAAATTCGTTAAGGTTTGGTCAGGTTTAGGCACAAAAACCACTTTATTTGGTTTAGGGAAAGCTCGTAGTTGGGATTCAGATGAGTACTTTGTCAAGGTTAGGGGACCTTCATCTTCATGGTTTAAAAGGAAACGGGAAATGAACAGCGGTCTGCTTTTGTTGACCAACCAAACCACCACGAAATTCTTCATACAAGGAATTTGTCGCTCTATAATAATGTCACCTGATTTCTTCCTTTACTCTTGATGTATAAGAGTCATAATTCCCACATTCGCTAGAGGGCTTCGTCACTTGAAGGTAAACATAATATCGTTTTGGGGCACTCGCTGAAACGACTGATTCTGTCGTTTTTCTCTGGAGGCAGCGTTGCCAGATGCCGAAAACCAAATAATCGTACAGAGACTCCAGTATTATCGTATTTCAAAGGAAACTATCGTACATTCAAAATCCAGACTGCAGAGCGCCCAAAACTGAGTTTTTAAAATGAATGAATCGCAGCGAGGACTTAACAAGTCGACTGCAATGGGCTCAGACCTCAGGCCAGCATTTATAATGAAGGCTGCAGGACACACTATGCATCCTAGCATGTAAGCAAATAGGTTACAAGTTAATATTTTTTTCTTCCATAAACAGGGTTTGTGCAGCTTTTTAAGAGTAAAATTCAAGCACTTTTCAAGCACTTTCAAGGTACCTAAACCAAAAATTACCAGACTCTCGAAGCCTTTAGCATCACATACTAACTAAATTGCGCCTAACGTGTTACTATAAATGCCAGGAGACAACAACCAAATGTGACGACGGGATCGTTTCATTTAGAACATCAAAAGATTTTTGGTTTACATGAGTGGTTGTGTAGATGATGAAACACCAGATTATGTTGAAAATCAATCATTTTTCGAGGAGTATATTCGAATTCAAGCATATTCCTGACATTGAAAACATAACGGTTAAAATTAAGCATTTTCCAAACTTTCAAGACTTTGTGCGAACCCTGTATAAACTATACCAAACAAAACTGGAGGATAACCAAACGATGATTTGACTACCAACAACTTGTGAAATACAGGAACAAAGAGCTTAAAAGAGGTTGTGAGTGGTGACACAAATGGCCGGTTAATTAAAATTTGCTCAAAAATGATGATGAAAAATAGTTTTCTTGCACCTGTTATAAAATGTTAAAGGACATCCTGTTTCCACACTTTATTTGATTTTAAATATGAACCAGAAGTTGTGTGTGTGAGACCCAGAGGAGCTTCGTGCTGATTGATACAGAGAGAGCTCATTGATGATGTTCTGGGCTGACCTCCACACTTCTGATTAGCTGATTAATTGAGTGCTTTTCAATCCCTCATTATTCCTCTAATCTGTTATCCTCCTGCGGCTGTTTGTTCTTCCTCTCTCCCTCCTCCTCCTCCTCCTCCACCTACTCATCCTCTTCACTTTTAACCTCCCTGCCTCTCACTTTCTTCTCTCCTCCTCCTCTTTCTTCTTTTTCCTCTCCTTGTCCATCACTTTCCCTTTGTACCATCTCTTCTTCCTTTACCTCCTTTACCTCTCCTATTTTCTCCCCTCACCTTCTTCTGTCTTTTCTTTGCACTCACTTGTGTAACAATCTTCTTTATCCAACACACATCATCATCATCATGTCCTTCTCTCCCTTCGTCTTCATTTTCCCTCCTTTCAACCTCTTTTCTCTCCTTTTTTGCTTGTATTTTTCCTCTTTTATTCTCCTCTCGTCTTCCTTCCTCTCTTCCTCCTCTTACATGCCCAGCTGTGCACACGCACACACACACACACACACACACACACACACACACACACTTGCACAGAGCTGTTTCTAGGTCATGAGGGCTTTATATGAATAATAAACAGCTGTCTGCTTTAAAGAGAATTATTTATAGAGCCTCAAGTGAGCGAGTGAAACTCATGCATGTTCTCTCTCTCTCTCTATCACTCTCTCAATCTTAAATGCTTCCTCTTTTTCTTTCTCATCCTGTTTACACCCTGTTGTCTTTATTATCTGTCATCTTTTTAATCCCTGACTTTTGCTCTCTTTGTTTTTTCGTCTATTATCCCCCCTCAGCCTTTCTCTCTCTGCCTCAAGGAATTTTGCTTTTCTACTGGTTTGTTGTGATGCTGCCAGTACTTGGTAGTAGAACTGTCACTGTAATAGTAGTAGTAGTAGTAGTAGTAATAGTGGTCACTGTCATCAACATAGACCTAGATATTTTTGCATCACGGCCTCCTCAGGAAATACATTCATTTTGGATGATCTGTAACAATCTGCGTTCTTGTCTGTACTTTTGTTCTCAGTGACTTCCAGTGATGGACTCAGATCTTAAACTTAAGTTAAAGTAGTAATACCACAGTGTAGAAATATTCTGTTACAAGTAAAAGCCCTGCATTCAAAATAGAATAAAACTTTACTTAAAGTACTAAAAGTAAAAGTACTCATTATGCAGAATGGCCAATTTCATTATTGGATTATAATTATTGATGCATCACTTTAATGTTGCAGCTGGTAAAGGTAAAGGAGCTCATTTTAATGACTTTATATACTGCTAGCTTGTGAATTTACTCCCTTATCTTAACCTACAATAATACCTCATTTTATTTGTTGATATTTTTTATTGTTAATCTGAATCTGTAAAGTAACTAAAATGTATCAAATCAATGTAGAGGAGTAGAAGTATAAAAAGTAGCAGAAAATGGAAATACTCATTAAAGTAAAGTAAAAAGTAAAGTGTAATGAGAAAGGCCTAATGTGTTATTGCTGCAATGCATTCTGGTCTGAACTGATTTTTTTTCCCGGTATGATGGTAAATCTTTGGGGGATGTAGAGAGAAGTCTGTTTCTTTGAGGACAGTCAGACTGACAGTGAGGAAGGGGGCTGGATAATCGGAGCTGATTGGAGAAGAGGAGATTTTGGTGACGTTAATAGCAGAGAAATACGCAGTCTGGCATGGAGAGACGGGGCGGGGGGGGGGCAGAGAGTGACTCTGCAGAAACAGACAGGATGGAGGGAGGGGAGATGAGGTCAGCAGAAAGTCAGACGGAGGCCAGACTAAAGCTTCAGGCTGAAACAGCATGAGGTCATCTGGACTGAGCCCGACTGGTAATACCCGTCACACACACACACACACACACACACACACACACTAACACCACACAGAGGCACATGGACTTCTACAAAGGTACAAAACAAAATCCTGTTCGCCAGGAGAATGTTTAACAAGCAAACTGTGCAATTATGTAAAAGCACAAAGCCTCACAATTCTATCAGTTCAAACCATTTTAAGATCCCGACATTTTATTTTGTAACCGGAGTTCATATGAGACAGAACAGTAAGATTTAATATAATGACACAAACCTTGCGTTAGCATCTTTGTATCACTGTCAGTGTAGTTCAGTATCACATAGACTAACTAACTCCAAAGAGTTCCCTTTCAGAAAAGACCAGCATCATGTCTGCAACTAAAATGAGTCAAGAATGTTAAAGTATGTTAAAGGAAGCATTTTATTTTGTTATTTTCAGGCTTATGCAGTAAAGGGGCGCTTGTTAAGGGTAAATTAGGAAAACTCAATTTCTCGCACTAACTGAAGTTTATATGGTGTAATTAATGGTATGTTCTCCTCCTCTTATTAGATAAAAGACAGATAAAATAATAGCTAGCTATAATAGTGGTGATCTGAGGGTGTCTTGGTGGTTCGGGACGCTGACCATGTTACCGCAACGTCCCTGGTTTGAGTCTGATTAGTGACCTTTGTCATATGTCACCACCCCCTCTCTCTCCCCTCATTTCCTGTCAGCTCTCTACTGTTCACTGTCAAAATGAAGCCAAAAATGCCCTTAACTACTACCTGCAGTGGCATGAAAGGAGGATCTGTTCGTGCAGTTTTTTAGTTCAGGATTTCTTCCAGTTGTTCAGGTGGTTCGAGGTCCGGGAGCTTTGTTCAGCTGTTTGTTGTTATGTTAGAGGGGATTTCTGGTATTTTTCAACCTGCCGTACCTCCCATAAATGTGGTCATTGTGACTCGATGTGTCACGCTAACTTCACACTCACCACCTCCGTTTTAGAGATTCAGGGGAAACGAGAACCCGTGCAAAATAACGTCTATCAGGACAAGCTGCGAAAGCCACCTACAGCTTTCCAAATGAGCATTTGAGTCCGACAGAAGGTAAACACAGAAAGAAGCCCCCTGGAATGGTCATTATGGCTAACTGCATAGGGATCTACATCCGGGTCGACCTTGTGTTTCCCCGAATCTCTACAACGGAGGTGATGAGTGCAAAGTTAACATGATCCATACAGTCTCAATGACCATATTTATGGAAAATACGGCAGGTTGAAAAATACCAGAAATTCCCTTTAAGACTGTCTCTGGCACTCTGTCCTTCTCCTATTGAATGTCTCTTTGGGATGGAGGCGTGTTTGTTTGTCCAATCAGCCAGTTACTACTTTTTAATGTAGTAACTGTATTTTAAGGTCATGCATCAGTATTTATGATGTTACTGTACATTAAAGTGGTGAGTTTGGAGAAGGTGGTTTTGTTTCAGTAGATGTGGTGGTCTTTAACACACAGTTCCTGCGGTTATTTTGAAATGGTAAAAACCAGGATCTCAATTCCTGGGCTTTAAACCTTGAAGAAACAAACAATAATAATAATTTCTGGCTTTTTAAAATGCATTCTTAAACAATCCCAATGAGCATTTTCCCACCTGGTGCCCCCATCAGCAGACCAAAGACACATCAGTATTTCTTTTTCCAAGTTTAGGTGACTAAGGTTGTTTAAGAAAGATCTTCATCTTGCTTAAAAGAAACCAATGTTGACCCAGGACATCATCCACTGACACCGACCTCCTTCCCAAGACCTTCTGTAGTTTATGTGATGAAGCTCAGAGCTTTTGTGCTGATTGAGAGTTTGGTGAAGAGTTTTATATGGCAGTTTTTAATAATAACAATAATCTTCAATAATCTACAGTGCACTGCTCTCCAGTTTATAATCTCCTGTTTAAACCCTGATAGATTAAAGGGTAATTTCTCTAGCCTCAATCCCAGTGTGAATTTAATATGTAAAAAAATCCATTTTGATCGCTGTCTGCTCCTGTTAGATTTCAGTTTCCACAGCTTCTCCTGATTTGATGGAGAGTCGGTCGGCATTAGAGCAAACTCCATGAATACCTTTTATTTTATTCATCCAGGAGGAGTTTCACTTCCCAGGTTCAGACTTCATGTCGAATTTTAAAGAACACTAAAAATATTTAATAGCTTGAAGTGCTTCTCCACCTGACACACTTGATGGTTCATCATTTAAACACATGCTGCTTGTCAAATTATTGTATCACACCCATAAAAATGTATCTAAAGATACTACCAGCTGTGGAAAGTAACTAAATACTTTTACTCAAGTTCTGTACTTATGTGCAATTTTGAGAGGTAAATAATGTACTTTTTACTCCACTATATTTCTCTTGCAGCTGTAGCTACCAGTTTCTTTTCAGATTACGGTTCTACACACAAAACATGTGATCAGTTTATAAAAAAAAAATATATATATATATATATATAGATTACACTACCCAAGAGAATATAAAGCTGTTGCAACTAGCTTCACCTCGACCACTACATGCTTACATGTTACGCATCAATAATAATGATCCAATAATATCCTAATCCTTTAGACTAACCGTTTCAGCTGTACTTGTATAAACTGTTGGGTAGTTTAATTTATGACAAAACATCATCATTTATAAGCTCTTCATATGCTTTGTGTGCAAAAATCTTAATTTGTAAAATAACTAAAGCTGTCAGATAAATGGGGTGAAGTAGAAGTAAGAAGTGGCATGAAGAGAAAATACTCAAGTACAAGTAGCTCAGATTTGTACTTATGTGCAGTACTTAGTTACTTTCCACCACTGGTAATAAGTTGATTCTGACCTGCAGGTTAATGGAGTGTACAGCCGGGTCATAACAGTTTTAATCTGCAGATGTCGACTAAACTGTAATCTCTGTCACCTTCATTTAACCTCAGCCGGAGAGGTCAGAGGTGTGTGTGTGTGTGTGTGTGTGTGTGTGTGTGTGTGTGTGTGTGTGTGTATGTGAATACACGAGGGATGTGTGTGCGCATGCATGTAACTGATTTTATATAATGCAGTGAGTGTATACGCTGTATTTGCTTGCATATACTGTGGATGTGAGTGTAATTGCGTCTGTTGTGCTGGACAAAGACTATAGGCGTTTTCGGACCAAACAGTTCTGAGGAGCTCCCCGAGAACTCGATATCTACAATAGGAACGCTGAAGTGACGTAAGCCGGCCGGTGGTTAATATATCAATGTCAATCACAAGATTTTTATATTTTGCTTTGACGAGTCAAAATCGCATCATATTTCCCCCGTCGCATATGTGCTCAATAAAGCCTGGACTTCACTCTCGATCCATTTGTCCGTGTTTTGGTCAATTTTTTAAGGCTACCGTTACGAGCAGTTACAGGGGTTTTTAAAGATGCCGTCACTCAACTTGTGCTGGAAGATTACCGACTCTGAAGTAGGAACTAAAAAGTGCATCAAAACGGCGTTCTAAGAACTACAATCGTTCCCAGTTCTTGCAGTGCGAACAATAAAAAGGGAAGGGGTCCTCCAACTGTTCTTAGAACTATGAAAAAGTTCCTCCAATCTGAAAACGCCTATTGGTGGAGAGGGTAACGGAGGTCAAACTGTGAATGAACAGTTGATTGTATATGTTTGGTCTTCTTCTTCCATATTTGTGCAGGACATTTTGTCCGGTCTTCACTCCTTCAAAGGGCTGTTTGAGGGTTTAGACTTGGTTTTAGTTTTAGTGGTACGGAAGCATGTGTTTGTTCAGGATGTGTGCGCTTGTGTCATTATTAAAAGTGTCAGTGCTTTTCTAATACAGGCGGAGGCAGAGTTCCCACAGCCATTAATCAAACCAAGTAATCTGCTTTACATACACAGACACACACTTGAGCAGATAAAGCAGCTCTATCAGTCATCTAAAGAGGTTTGTAACACTTGTGTCTGGTCACTTGTTCTGTCAACCGCTGTTATTTTCCTGAACCGTCGTCACCAGGAAGCAGCTAATTTCTTATCTGATGTTAATCTATTAATATGCAATTGCATGTTCTAAAGCAGTGTGGTTGTGTTTTGTAGCAGCACCGCAGTGTTTACAAACAACACACTGAACCATTTCTGCTGACATGTGAGGAAATTCACCGCAGAGTGTTGGAGAGATGGAGTTTTTAAACGGGAAAGCACTTCTAAGCTCTTGTTCTGCAGCACTTAACACACTCTTAGTTGTTTGTTTGAGATGGATGCACTTACAATTTTTATATCTTCTACCTTTTGTTCATATACAGCAGGGGTTGAATGTGAGTCACTTTGGGCAAAAATATATGTAATGTGTTGTGAAAACAAGACTTAAAAAGTCTACAGCCATGCTAGCGTCTCTGTCAGGCTGTATTTACACACGGCGTTCTTTAAGCTAAATGCTAACATCAGCACGCTACAGTCACATGCTCACAATGACAGTGTTTAGTAGGTATAAGGTTTATCATGTTTACCATCTTAGTTAAGCATGTTAGCATGCTAACATTAGCTAATTAGCACTAAACTCAATTATTTTCACAATTAATCTATTTATCATTTTGTCAGACGTCTTGTTTTGTCCGACCAGTATGCAACAAAACAGAGAAAAGCAGCAAGTCAGATCCCCTGACTTTTCCTTTAGCGCCACCAGCAGGTTAACATTTTTAGTTTTGGTGAAATATCTGGAAAACTATCAGATGGATTGCCATGAAATTTTATACAGACATTCATGGTGCTCAGAGGATGAATCCAAATTACTTTGGTAAAGCTCTGATGTTTCCTCCACCACCAGCAGGCCAACATTTTAACTTATCCTGTAAAATATCTCAACATCTAGTGGATGGATTGGGACAAAATCATGTACAGACGTTTACGGTTCTGAGACATTGAATCCTACAGACTTTGGTGATCCACTGACTTTTCATCTGGCGACATCATCGGGTCAAAATGATTAATTTATTTGCCCAAAACTTTGGTTTATGACAAAACACTTTCAAAACTAATGACCAACGTAGGCTAGCTGCACTTTATGTTTAGTGCAAATGTTAGCATGCTAACACACTAAACTAAGATGGTGAACATGGTAAACATTATACCTGCTAAACATCAGCATCATTGTGAGCATGTTAGCATGCCGACATTAGCATTTAGCTCAAAGCACCGCTCTTTCTAAGTACAGTCTCACAGAACTGCTAGCGTGGCTGTAGAGTTCAAGTGTTGTTGCTTGAAACATCGCTCAAATGATTAATTGATTATCAGAATAGCTGCAGATTAATTGTTTTACTAACTGTTTCAAAGTTGGTACAGAAAAATGCAAATCTGGAATATATTGCAATCACGTTTGAAGTCATCAGATTTGTGACTCAGAAAACAGTATATCTGCTTTTTCTTCCTTTATAGACATGAACCACACGATACTGTAATGTTCATAAAGGTGAAACTGTGTTGTTTTCTGTCTGACTGACACACACACTCTCCCTCTCTCTCTTTCTAACAGGGCCTTGTACACATACGAGGATGACAGCAATGATTTGACACTCGCATCATCAGGAGGTAAGTTTATGCTTTTTTCAAAAATGTAATCTCCCCCAAATGTGACATCTTGCTGTTAATCTTTTTGTGTTTTTAATGAACGTGGCTGCCTATAAACACGTTAACATCATGTGTGGAGACGGTTGTAATTTGCTGCTGCAGACCCGCGGTTCTAACTCTGATGAGCTCTGCAGGTTCTGCTGTTGCTTTCGGGGGAAAAACTGATCATGATCTTTGTCTCCTGATTGTTACTGAGCCATTATCGGAGACCTGGATTCATTAGTACTTCAGTTAATGGTGCGCTGCATGATCATTACAGTTTAATGAGACTCCTCACACATGCAGTATACGAGGGTTTTCCTCCAAAACCCTTATACACTGGAAGGACTGTAGAATTAAAACCACCCGTTTCAGCCAAATGTATCTTGTTTATCGCGTATGTAACATATAATTCTTACACATAATATAGTAACTGAAATGGCTTTGATCTGGGTGTGAATGTTTACTCTGCAGCTAGGTCTTCATCCACAGTCTGAGCATGCACTGTGGAAGGAAATACATTTGAGATATTCATCTGAGCAGTTGGAGTGTAAAAATCTAAGTATGGTATTTCTAAGGACAATAAACAGAGAAATATAACCAATGGAGGTACAGTATGTGTAATTAGATATATTCACAATAAAGTTAATGATTTATGCACATACTGAAACTAAACAGGTCATAAACAACATGTTCCAATAGCATTTTAATATACTTACATTGGGAGGAAGAAAACTCACAATGCGCTGTAAAGTTTTTGAAGAGGGATCAGTCATGTAGTCATGAATGATCTGGTTCTTCTTGTTTTATGGTGCATTATTGTATTAGTTTGTGTCCTGTTTTGTTCTCTCTCTTGTGTATGTGTTGCTGAGTTTTATGTATTTTAAAGGCCCATCTAGGGATGGGGATTGCAAATTAGCTTAGGCTATAAATGCTGTGGTGTGTGGCGTTGGTTTATGCTACATACTTATCCCTATACAAATAAACATTTAATAAATAAACAATCAGTAGACGATTTGAGGGGGGATGCCACCCCCCTTTGTTAACCTGCCATCCCCCCTCTCCATCCCCTAGTAACAGAGAGAGTTCAGGGCAGAGGGGTTGTTTAGTTGAATATGTTAGTCTAGTCTGCCTGCCTAATTGATCCTTTATCTGACAGGTTTGTGCGAGTTAGAATCTGAAAGATCAGCAGCCTAACTGAGCTTTGTATTGATAAACCCATGGCGCTGTCCGTGGTGCTGAAGTAGCAGACGGATCTCAGTCCCGCCCTTCTGTCAGTTTCGTCTTAGATCTATAATATTCTCCAAACTATGTGCTATAAATACTCACTTCTATACTATATTGTAGCCTTTGTACTCTGCAGAGTAGTGTCACCTTCACGATCAAAGTGGCAAGTACCAACGTGAAGACGAGAGGATCATAGAGACACACTTCTGCCTGTAGTATTCCTATAATACTGCTGCTGAACATACACCCCCAGACCAAACCACCTCTACAGGACTACAGATCTAGTTTTTACTGTAGATGTTTGGTGTAACCTGGCAGTGGAGGAGGTAATCTATAATAAAGTTTAGTCTCAGTCACCTGCACAGGCCACCATCCCCTTTGTTAAATCTTCACAAATCGACCACTGACTGTGAAAGAGTTGTGGAACGAGAGGAGTTTCCTTTCAATGATCTCCTTAATGTTTCTCAACACAAAAACACAGCAGTCTCCTGGATAATTGAACCACATTATAGGTTCATTTTATAACAATTACAACAAGTTATATCAGCTTTGTTTCTGTCAGTTTGTTGTGGCAAATGGTCCTAAATACTACAGCACACATTATCCGTAGCTGCTGTTGCTATGGAGAAGAAGTCAGAGGCACAAGTTCAGTTGTTGCAGCTAAAAACAAAACACGTCGCCATAGTAACTGAATTCAACCGAAACTGACCCAGAATCTGACAGTGAACTGATTTAAACTGTTATATTAGGTTTTTAATTATTAGCTTCAGCTTGTCGGCACATAACAGAATGTGAAGCTCTGTGATTGGATGTTGCTGAGTGAAATGCACCTTGGGAGTCGTAGTTGACTCCTCTCCTTCAGGTGTTTATGTCCACAGGCTTGTATGGTTGGCTTTTTATCAAAGAACCAGATATTTTCTAACCTTTTTCTAACTGTTGATGATTCAAGAGTTTCATGTCCATCCGAGCCGTAGAAGTGCTCCAACTGTCAGTCACATAACATTAAGTGCGTTTCCATCCACTTGTTTTTGTGAGCGTTTTCAGTTCATGCATAAAAAATACCTGAGAAAAAAGTTTTTTCACTTGGCTGAGGTGGAAAAGTTACAACTATTGATAAAAGCAAAACGTTATAAAGTGCAATGGAAACAGACTTAAGCCGTGTTTCCACCCAAAGTACCCAGAACTTTTAGTCCCAGGAACTACTTTTCTAGGAACTAAAAGGTTCCTTCAGCCCGATGTTGTCTGCGTGTCCACCGTGGTCTAAAGACCTGCGAAGATTAGGCAAATGAGTCTGCTGACGTATGAAAAAGCGACGGGTGTTTTTACACATCATTTTACAACGATGATATAAAACAACGGACAGGCATCATTATTTGCGACGCTGCAACAGCAGTAAACATGGAGGAGCTCAGTAAAGCCTGGACTTGTCGTCGGTCCAGCTGTCGTACATTTTCTTCTGTAACTCCATCGTGTCGAAGCACAATGAACAAAAAACAAACTGGTTTGCGGCTGCAGATTTTTAAAAATGGTGGCTGAAATAAAATGCTGCGAATAATTGACCAATCAGAAATGTTCAGCACTGCGAAGATGAATAAGATTTTTACTTCTGGAACCCTGAACGCCCCAAAACCTCCTCCCTCTTCGCAACTCTGTGCACAATACATGACTCGCTACAGCCGCCTTAAGCATGTTAGGTAAACTAGCCATTAGCACGGCCTTCTTGCCAAATTCTGTGAACGTTACATTGCTGAACAAAGATATAACCATAATTTGTAACCACACAAAATCAGTGAACCTGTCTGAACATGTCTTCAGAAATGTGGTAGATTTTGTTAAAGAGCTGGACGTGTTTCATGGTTTCACTTTGATTTCTTTTTGATGAGAACCTTATTAAACGGATTCTGTGAGTCTAATGCAATCACCAAGTCCTAAATATAAAATCTCTGAGAGCAATAAACTAGAGCTACTACAGTGAAGTGTCTTGCATCACTAATGCTGGAGAGATGCTGCATGATGAAGAGCCACGTCTGCCAGCAGTGGTCTTAGTTTCCTTCATGTCGGCAGCTTTTCCTGAGAGAGACGTGAATATTTCAGCAGCGACGGAGAGGAAACAGTTTGTTCATCTGCACTGTAAAACTGCAGAGGACCAGAACCAGTAGACCACAGTCATGTTTGTGTGTTTGTGTGTGTGCTGTGTACATCTGAAGATACAATGAGATATGAAGAACAGGATCATAATCTCAGGCGTAAAACTATCGGCCCTGAACACATCGCTGCTGAAATGCAGACGAAGAGGAAGTGTTCAGATCCTTTATTTAAGTAAAAGTAGCAATGAGGAAAAGTTCAGAAGTATAAGATAATTGTACTTAAAGTGTTGCTCCTGTCAGTTATTTTGTAATATATTATAGTATTATTGTTACTGATGTACAATATAAACATGTAAGAAGCATTTTAATGTTACATCTGGTTGAGGTCCAGCTCATTTTAACAACTTTATATAGCTTACTCTAACGCTCTGTCACAATGCATTATATTTTATAAACTAATATTAATCTGCAAAGTAACCACTAACTTTGCTAACTATGGCTAAATATAGTGCAGTAGGAGTATAAAGTAGCATAACATGGAAGTACTTAAGTACAGTAATTAAGTTGGGGAATAATAATCCTCCAACCACCAAATACATCATCATTTCAACTTCAATTTAAATGGATTTCTGAACCCTGATAACAAAATCTTATTTCAAGTTGTGTCCACGAAATCCAAGATTCCTAAAGAGATTCCTAAAACTAAAACTTTTAGTTGAGGTTGTTTTGTCAAACTACTGTTTCGAAGGTCAAAAATGAACTTTCATGTTTAAAATTTACTGGATAATTTGGTACATTAAACTTCTGCATAATCCAGAAAAACTGATGATTATGATTTACCATTTTTCTACCATTTGCACGGCCTGTTTGACATTAAATGACAAACCTCTTGACAACATGTGGGGAAAATTGCAACCGAATTTATTTCCTGATCCTGAAACATTTTGATGGCATTTCACAAACAAGTGGTGCTGCAGTAACGTGATGAATTTAAATGGTGAGAACCCTGACACTGACTCTTCAAATGTTTTGCAATTCACCCGTTGTACAAAGCCTCAATGTTCCCAGACAGGATTTAGGTATTTGTAATGATTGTTTGTCACTGTGCAGATTAACAGTTCAAAACATTTTCAAGGATTGTCTGGTCTAATCAGAGCTGCATTATATAATCTCTGATTTTTTGAATTTGTTGATCTTTTAGCAGTGTGTGTGTTTAGACAGTCTAACAGAAACACTGAATGGAGTCTTTTGTTCTGTGGTGCAGGAGGCGGTCTGGCAGAGATCACACTGACCTTTGACAGCGGCAGGGTGATGTACGGCTTCTGCAGCCTGAAGGAGCCCACCTCCGCTCTGCCACGATACATCCTCATCAACTGGGTGAGTCGCCGAGTCAGGGGGGGAGACGAGAGGGGAGGGGCGGCGCATGGCGCAACACCAAACACCCAGGGCAGTGCGCGCACGCACACACACACACTGAAATGTCCTCAGAGGTATTAAAGGAGAATATCAGAGTCATTAAGGGTCACAGCACATTTTTAATTCAACAGTTAATTTAACAAGGACACACCATGTCAGTGACGTGCAGGACATGAATCCAGGCTCTGTCTTCATCATCCAATCACAGCACTGCAGCATCAGCAAGAAAAGTAACAGCAGCAGCAGTTTAGAGCTGCAGACGTACACTCAGTGTCCACTTTATTAGGTACACCTGTACAATCTAATGCAATCAGGTCTACTTTAATTATGTCTATTGTGTTATTATAGAGGTGTTTAGTTAATTATATGCTGTATTGTTATTCTAAGTGTCTAACTCTTCTCTCCAACTCTGATTCACGTTTTCACCATCGTCTTCCTGCAACAACTCGACCTCTCGTGAGATTTCAGAGCGAGACTTTTCTGTTTCTGGTTAAACAAAAAGGATCTTACTCTTTAACAAAAATGTCTCTCTCTGTAGGGATCCTTTCCATAATGTTGTCAGACACTTAGAATAACAGTCTGAGCCTGTCAGTGGCAAAAACAAGCACTTTTAGTGGACGGACTTCGACGGGTGCAGTTGCCCACAAAGATTACGATGTAGCCACTGCAGCACGTTTCGTGGCTGCCGGCTGAGGCGATCTACTGGACCAATTCCAAAACTTTTGCTAACTATTAATCATTTAGACCCCAAAATATGTAAAAATGGGGCCCATGTTTAAAAATACCGGAATTACCCAGGCTCAGGTTGTCAGGTGTTTCTGACAGTTTCATGGATTTGTGTTTGGGGAGCACAGACAGCGTCTTTACAGTGTTTCATGTGGTGGTTTTAATGAGAGAGCAGGTGTAGCCTGACGCTGTAACGCAGTGTTACAGAGATTGAACTTGTGACCTTACAGTTACGGGCCAAAAGGGAGAGAAAAGGCGCAGTCGAATCGCCACACATGTATCAGAGCCGGAGATATTTAATTCATGATAAAAAGGAAGTGAAACAGGAAGAAATGAATGAGAGTTCGTTAAGAGCATTTAAACACAGTTCAACTGAAAGTCTGAACGTGACAACAGCAGGAGCGCCCTGAGGAAGGAGAGAGGTAGAATAAAACAACCTGGTCTCCTAGAAATTACTTTTATATACTACTAATTTGTTTTGCCACTTAGGTTTTGAGGGAAAAGTAATTGCAAACAAATCTGCAACAGCGAATATATGTTTTGAAAGAAATTGTGTTTTTTCTTTGTCAACATAATGAAAAAATGCTGTTAATTAACGTATCTGGCAAGTCTCAAACTGATTTGCCGCATTTGCTGATGTTGTTTAACGATGAAAGATTTAATTTATTTTCCTACAACAGTGCTTCAGTTGCTATAAGCAGATATACTGCAGCAAAAACAGATATAGTGGGGAAAACAAATGAAATGTGTTGTCACTAGACATAAAGAACATTTTGCAACTTGTCAGATAGGTTCATTAAAAACATTTCATCACTATGTTGCTGCTAAAACGTAATCTGGTTAGCATTACGTTTGTCTGTTGCAAGTTAGTCGAATATAAATGGAATTTCCAGGAGAGAGTTGAATAGGAGCAAAAA